>JAIWQS010000035.1:0-183599 GCA_029891385.1 Erythroxylum novogranatense | reverse complement strand
ACATTGCCTCTTTAAAACCCTCCTAAGATCATGTTTCTCTTCATGCCACGCTTTTCTTGAGTTCCATGTCGCTGCCATGCTATTTTCCTTATGTCAGGACTTATTTACATAAGTTTTCACAAATTTATCGCTTCTCAAATAACAGCTTCAAAAATTCTGAACTTGTGGAAACATTCTTCAATGAGTCAAGTTATGCTCGCTTAAATCTTTGAATTTTCTAACGCTACCAATCCCGAGATAAAATTCCAAAGATCCAAAGGTCAAATCCGGTTTAAATCGAGAAACATTGTTAATTTCAACCTATTAAGGACTTTTTTGTATTTTATTTGTCTAAAATTTAATAATTATGAAACATGATAAATAGGCCATAGATATCCATAAAACACATGCAAGATACTAAATATAAGATCCTAAAAACATATAAAAATATGATTGCATCACAGCCACAGAAGTCGCAACTAGTAGGGATCTCTAGTCCTTACGCCGCCTTCCCTCGTAAGGAACGAAGCCCCTCAAACAACGCCAAATAAAATCTTTGATCTTCTTCGGAATAGATAGACTCACAAAGCGATTCCAAGGTTTTTTCGTCACGTCAAAAAATTGACCCCATCCGCAATCAATCTAAGAGCTATTTTGTAGCCAGATCTAACAGTATAAACCCCGTCTCTATTATGATGCCATATCAATTGATCTGGAGGCTTAGCATACGCAATAGGAACTCTAGAAATCTGATCAACATCAAACGGCGTAAATAGTCCTTCAATCAACGATTCATCCCAACCCCCCCGATTCAGCTAAAGTTCTCCGCTTTCATATTACTCAAGCTTGAAATCGAGGGAGGTGATAAAAATTAAGGTCATTCTTGATCCAAGGATCTTTGAACACATCAATCGAAGGCCATCTCCAAGTCTCCATCTAACCCCAGATGTTAAAATGTCCTTAGCAACATAAATACTTTTCCAACTTAGCCTCCATAAAGTTACCGAAGGAAAATATCGCGCTTAAAATTTGACTGGAAGCTTAATCAGATAAGCAATGAAACGCCAAGCCTGCTTACAAAGCATAGCGTTGTTGAAACAATGGAGGTCCCCGAATCCCATGCTCCATATTTTTAGGCACATAGACGCTCCTAACTCGCCTAATGTATATTTTTCTCGTAATAGTGTCTCCACCCCACCGTATGAGTTCATCATCTTTGTAGATCATCACAGTTCCACGCGGAAAAAGGAAAACGCCATACAATATGCCGATAACGCTGAGCAACTGCTTTAATGTAAACTTTTACCTAGTCTAGATAACAACTTTTTTTCCAACTCATAATCCACTTGCTAAGCCTCGCTTTAATGAAAGCAAACACTTGTTTTTTCCGACGACCAATCAAAGAAGGGAGTCCTAGATATTTCCCATGATCAAGAGGAGTATTAACTCTAAAATGGTTTCCACCGGTGTTTCACAATTGTCAAGTATTAAAACTAAACATGATTCCGTGATTTCGATAATTAATTGCCCGATCGTAAGCCGTTTATAGATGTCTAAAATCCTCTTTATGTTCTCGCCTCTCTCGCTTTGCTCGAAAGAACTAAAAGCTATCATCTCGCAAAAAGAGGTGAGAAACACCGGGCCACTGGACAAATCATAGCTCTATGAACATCCCCAGACGCCCTTTCTTCTCGAGCAATGCAGAAGACCTTCAAAGACAAAGAATGAATAAATATGGGACAGTGGGTCTCCCCGCTCAACCCACACTTCGGATGTATGACCAACTTCAGCATCATTAAAAGCCACGAATAATTAACCGTAGTGACACACATCATTATAAGATCCACCCAATTTCTACCAAAACCCAAATTTAATGTAATAAACCATAGATAGTTCCAATCAACTCTATCGTACGCTTTACTAATATCAATCTTAAGGACCGCTTCTCGACTTTACCTTTACCCTTGTTCTCATGTAATGTATAATTTCAAACGCCACCATAATATTATGGGTGATAAGCCGTCACGGAACAAATGCGCATCGTGATAGGAGAGATGATCCTAAGAAGGATAGTTTTAAGTCGATTCGCAATCACTTTGGCCAAGAGTTTGTAAAGGACATTGCATAATGCTATTGAATGAAAATCTTTCATCAAGCTTTGTATGTTGTCCTGTGAAGCCTTTTGTATATTTCCTTGTAGATTATATCATATCGTAATTAATATAATTTAGTCCACAAATAGCACACAATATCTCTCTTGTGCATTGAATACTTGTAGGGTTGTTTCTCCTCTCTCTTAGGAATCAATTAAGTCATGTTAGCTCTTTGAATTCCCCGATGTATCTTTTAATCTTAGGATTTTTTTACTTATCCGTAGCTCTTTACTCATACTTTCAATGATAGGAATTCTTAAATAAGTAGTTGGATAGAAATATATAACTATTCTTATTCAAATATTAACTATTCTCATTTAAATTAGTATTACTTCTCTTTTTGACATTTAATTCATGTTTAATTCTTTTTGGCACCAAAATATAAATTCTCATGATGTATTTTAGAAATAATCTAAAATTTTGGATAATTTTGACTTGTCTCTTTATCAAAGGAGCTCATTCAATTTTGATAGATGTATTAAATGAGAGAGATAAAGTTAAAGGTTTATATTAATTGACTAATTAAGGGAGTTCCTAATTAAGCATTAGATAAAATAGAATTGAAAGGAATCTAATCTATTGGTTAATTAGAATTGCTTTTTACTCAAATTTATGGACTTAAATATGGAGAAAACGAATAAGTATAATTCTTGTAATCGAAATTGAACTATTACCTTTTTGGTCGGCCTAGTGCAGTTTGAGGATCGATCGAAAGCGACCTGCAGCCAAGCGTCCACTCTTGGAAGATCGCTTTTATGCTAGGCCCATGCCCCCCTTGGCCCATCCGTAGAAGAAAGTCTCCCATGCAAACACGTAAAGACCTAAACCTAACTACAAAACCATATATAAGGTACAATTTTCCCATAATTGAGGTACGAAATCATAACCTAGTTGTCTTTCTCTGCATTGATCAACCTCACCTTCACAAAAGCCTTACTTGAGCATCGAAGGGCTAATCGGACCTGACCCCGACGAGCCTTCCTTATTTTGCGATATCTTAGCGTCGGACTCATCATCGATGGCAATGAGACTTCGGAGCGAGCAGAACGCATCTGATTCGGCAAAATCTGGCGAGAACCAATTGGCGCCACCGTGGGGCCCGATTTTCAGCACCATGTCCGAAACACTCGAATCGGCTAAGCGGTGGCGATGAACTCGATATAGCCATTGTTGCAGGCTATAAGCGTCTGGCAATATAGGTTTGCGGCTACTGCGACTACTTGCTGCCGATTGCGTGTTTCCATACGGAATCCTCAAATCCTAACGATCAGCGCAACCTCAAACTGGAATGGGAAGAACAGGCGTAGCTTTGGAGATAACGCCGCACCTAATACACACCCGAACCTCGAACACCGATCGGTGCGAACCTATTCGCCGCACACCACCACGAATTCAGCAAACGAGGAAGCGGTGATCTGTTGATTCGCCAGATCTGCGCCTCAACCGCCTGACATCAGCCATCTCACGACAAGCCGCCGACAGACCAAAGATGACGACCGATCATCGCCCTGATCGAAGCCTAGAAAAATCGTGGATGATCGGATTAAGCGCAGAGAATGAAGCCCGTCCGGATCGCCCGACGGGCGATATAGCTCTCCTTCACTCGAAATCTTAGATAGCCTCCCAAGACCCTAATAAAAATATCTACCCCGAAATACCTTTGGGAAGACCACCCTGGATTACCTCAAGCACTTCCGATCATGATGAACTTACATTTGTGTTCCGGATATTATCCAATATAAGGCTTTCGCACGCTTTCGAGAGGGAGTCTACGATGGTTTAACAACTTGCCCCGAATGTATCACGTGCTCAAGATTTCAGTTGTTATTCCCGAACCAGATTCGCCAGTAAGCGACCCGCGGAAGAGCGATTTTGGAGGTGATGCAACTTACCCAAGGAAGGAATGAGAGTTCGCGGGAGTTCATCACTTGGTTCAACAACGAAGCGATCGAGGTTCGATCTCACTTGCTCGTCCACGCTGGCGCCATGAACAACACGAGGGATGAGGAGTTCAAGTCATTAGCCCTCGATCGCCCCGATCTGTTCAGAAATAAACAGGCGAATAAATTTTATTCATTTGAAGAAGTGCTGAAAATACGAGGAGTCAGACGGATGATCGCCGCCAAATGACAGTATGCACCAGCAATTCGCCTGAAAAAAAACCGAAATGGAGAAGGCAACCGATCGTGAGGATATCGAAGGAGTTCACCCGCCAACAAGCGATATCTTGAAATCTTGGCGGCCATGAGCGGATGGGAAACCATCCAAAACCCGAAAAAATGAAGACCCTCTACAAGATAGAAACCCCGATTTATATTGCCGTTTCCACAAAGAGGTCGGTCATGATACTAAAGATTGTCGCGATTGAAAAAAGAAATCAATTCCTCACAAAGTGGGACTAGGCCGATTAGTGAAAGCGAACAAAATGCCGATCGGGATAGTCATCGCGAGACGGTCGACCAGCACAATAGGCGGCGCCTCTAAGGTAAAAATGACAGAATGATGGGGTAGGCGGAATCACGAATCTGAGATAGTCGACGGAAGAGAGAGGCGGTCAAGGGAAAGAAACGAAGCAAACGCGGGCAACAAGTCTAATCGATGGTGGGGTCATTAACATGATATTCTGGTGGAAATGCAGCGGGGATCCACCACCAAAGGGAGAAAAGATATGTCAAGCGGTCGGCAAAGACTCACCCATCAAAAAGCCGGGGAGAACGACGGATGATCTCATTCGATGAGTCGGACCTCGATAGAGTAAGTTGCCCTCATGATGACGCCTACGTAGTAAATCGAACATGAATGATTCGAGGTGAAGCGGGTGATGATTGATCTGGTAGCTCGGTCGACTGTTGTATTCTGAGGCCTTGACGGATGAAGGTACCAAGATCGACTCTACCTACTGAACGGCCCCATCAATGGAGTAACAAGGCCAAAGCATACCCGCTCGGGTGTATTTGAAAGTGAAGTTTGGATAGAGCCGTGTTAGATAAAAGGGACGTTGAGTTCCTAGTCGTAAAGTTTCAAAGGCGTACAATGCAATAATCGGGCGGACTACTCGAAATGCCCTCGGATCGGTCGTCTCCACCTACTACCAATCAATGAAGTTCCACACCACACGTAGTTGGTATTGTCGGGTCGGCGGAGAATCGCCAGAGAATGTTGCTTAGCGGAGACTAAAACACTAGGCAGGGCGATGATGTGACCCACTCCCTGATGTGAGAACCATGAAGAGACGGATAGGATGAACCCGGTGGAAGAAACGCAGCGGTCGCATTGACGAAGCCGATCCTCTAAGTTCACAAACCTAGGTTCCGAGCGAAGGACACAGTTAAAGAAATCCTGATCCTTGGTGGAAAATAGGTTCGATTTTCACTTGGGTACCGGCGACATGCCCGAATTGCTCGATCGGTTGCATCGCACTCCTTGGTATTCAAAGACGATCGCCGATCGATGTAAAAGCGATGGCAATGACAAGGAGGCGACGAGGGTGATCGAAAGAAGTAGAAAAGTGCTAAGGCGGTTCATCAGGAAGTTAAATACCCGAATGGCTCGCCAATGTGGTCTTAGTGAAAAGAAGAACGGGAAGTGGAGAATGTGCATAGATTTTACCGACCTGAACAAAGCGTGCCCAAAGGACAGCTTCCCCTTGCCTAAGATCGACCGGTTAGTAGACTCTACCTCGGGGCATCGCCAGACTTCAGGATGCCTTCTCGTTTATCACCAGATTCAAATGAGTCCGGAGGGCGAAGAAAAGATCGCCTTCATAACCTACCAAGGTACATGTTGCTACCAAGTAATGCCCTTCGCTTGAAGAGCGCGGAGCGACTATAATGACTACGTTATGAGGTCTTTAAAAAAGATCGGTCGATCCGGTGGAAGCCTATGTGGGCGATATGGTGGTCAAAAGTAAGACGTCCATGGAACATGTGGAAGATCTTAAGAAGTCTTCCGGACTCTGAATAAATTTCGATGAAGTGAACACGAAAAATGCATTTTTGGGTGGCATCAGGAAAATTCCTGTGGTTTATGATCACTTCGGTGAGGATCAAGCTAATCCATAGAAGATTGGAGCCGTCATCGGATGCCTTCATCTGCGATGCTTGAAAGATGTAGAGATATCGGCCGGTCCGGATAGTCTCACGGCGGAGTTCATTTCCAGTTAGAGACGAAGTGCCTCCCATTTTCAAGATCTTGAGGAAGCGAACATATTTCGGTTTCAATGGCGGACGAGTGCGAAAGCTTTTCAACACTTAAAGCAATACCTGTCTAGTCCGCCCTATCCTCAAAGCCCGGTAGGGGAGAACTCGATTATATACTTGGCGATTCTGGAGGGTTGGTCGGCCAGATCGATTCGATCGGAGGAAGCGAACAACACCCGTCTACTCGTCGACAAAGTGTTGACCGAATCTAGAAATGCGATATCGCCCATAGAGAAACTAGCCTTCCTGATAATGGCAGCCCTGAAGCTAAGGCCTTACTTCCAGAGTCATACCATCGGTATGGACCGACCAACCTCGGCGGTGCTTAAAAGCCCGATGCCGGTCGGCCGATAAAGTAGGCTGAGAGAGGGAGGTTCGACATACAATACAAACCCCGCGACCATTAAAGCGTAGGTGTTGGCGGACTTCATCGCGAGAGATGAGCCAGCCGAAACACGACGAATGACAGTTCCCTTGGAGCTTATTTGTCGACGAGGCGTCAATCTCGAAGGATGCGGAGCGAGTAGTGCTAATCACCGCTGTGGAAGAAAAGGTGGAATCGCCCTTGTAAATTCAAGGCCTCCAATAACGAGGCGAATATGAGGCTCGATGGTGGCCTCCAACTAGCTAAGGAGATGGAGGTTAAACAAATTGAAGATATATAGCGATAGCCAGTGGTGGTCGGCCAAGTCACCGGCAATATGAGGCTGCCAAGGAACAAGATGATTAAGTATCTGGAGCCGGTAAAGTAGAGTTGAGCAATTTTAAGCGATTTCGATCAGCGAGAATAGAACGAGCTCAAATGCTAAAGCGGATCGCTCTTCAAAATAACTTCCGACCGCGATGCGTAAACAATGTTATGGTTGAGCGACTAGACCGCCTAGCATTCAGAAAGCCGAGGAAGTTCTCAACATAAGAACCGGTCGGTCGAGTTGGACGGAACCTATCGCGCAGTACCTTTTAGAAGAAAAACAACCGGAAGACGCATTAGAGGCCAAGAAACTAAGAATAAAGGCGGTAAGTACCGCGGCCGTCAATGGTACTCTATATAAGCGGTCTTACGATTGCCGCTTGATGCTTGAATGAAGAAGAAGCCGAGTAAGCATTGGCGAAGTCCATGAAGGATGTCGGAAATCATATAGGGGCGAATGTTGGCTCACCATTGATCGTAGCGAAGTCTTCTTGGCCGACAATGAGAAGAGATCCCATTAGGAAAAGGTTGGCCGATCGAGGCTGCCAGAGAAGCAATGACCTATCCCACCAGCCGACCGAAAGGATGAAAATTGTGAGTCATCCTATCCCGTTCGCTCAATGGGGAATGGATATACTGGGGCCTTTCCCTCTCGGTCCATCACAAAAGAAGTTCCTGATAGTGGCAGTGGAATACTTCACTAAGTGGGTAGAAGCGGAGGCGGTCGCTACCATCACCGAAGGGAAGGTAGAAAGTTTTGTAAAGAAAAATATACTATGTAAGCCGGGATGCCTATGGTGTTGATTACGAGATAATGGTTGGCGATTCGACAACGACAAGTTTAAGATTTTGCGAACGACTAAAGATCAAGTTGTGGTTAACCCGGTAGCCATCCCAAAGTAACGGTCTCGCAGAGAACACCAATAAAAAGATAATGAGTGCTCTCAAGAAGCGCCTAGATGGTCGAAAGACTTGGGTGGAAGAACTAGACAAAGTATTGTAGGCGTATAGAACCGCACCGAACGGAGCCACCGGAAACACCGTTCAGATGACCTTCTAAGCGAAGCTTTAGTTCGATGAGGGCGGCATTGCACAATCAAAGGGTGTCGAGCTATGAAGAAGCAGCGGAATGATGAATCTCGCGAGCGAACTCGTTCTCCTCGGTGAGGATAGAGAAAGGCGTAGCTCCATTCGAAGCCATCGCAAAAGCGACCAAATTCTATAATGAAGGTTAAGCGAAGCGATGTAAGGTAGGTGGTTACGTCTACCAAAAGCCGAGGCGGCCGAAAGCATCCCGAAAGCTTCAGACGGGCGTGGGAAGGACCTTATCAAGTGATTAAGCAAGTCGGGCATGGTTCTTACATCCTCGGCGATCACGAAAGGAAGGTTCTATCAAGGCCTTGGAACTCCCAGAACTTAAAGGCGTTCTACCAGTAGATAAGTCTTATTCTAGTTAATCTTTGCTTATTATCGTTTTTGTATACATGTGGGTACCTTTTTCCTGTCCCTGCCAGGCATATTTTTTAACGGCCCACGCCCTCGTTATCATTAATAAAGGGGTTTCAGATTTCTTGGAAATAAAGGGTTGCATTATATGTGGCAAAGAGTAGAAAATCCAATCAACCATCGCCCGACATCTCCATAGACCGACTACGGTCGGTTGGGTCGCCAAGACAAGATCCTTGGGACCTCGCTCGAAATCTCCATAGATCGACTACGGTCGGTTGGGTAGCCAAGACAAGATCCTTGGGACCTCATTCGCCATCGCTCGGCATCTCCATAGATAGACTACGGTCGGTCGGGTCGCCAAGACAAGATCCTTGGGACCTCATTCGCCCTCGCTCGCCATCTCCATAAGCCGACTAAGGTCGGTCGGGTCGTCAAGACAAGATCCTTGGGACCCTTGCTCGCCATCTCCATAAGTCGACTATAGTCGATCGGGTCGCCAAGACAAGATCCTTGGGACCCTCGCTCGGCATCGACATAAGCCGACTACGGTAGGTCAGGTCGCCAAGATAAGATCCTTGAGACCCTCGGTCCCCATCTCCGTAAGCCGACTACGGTCGGTCGGGTCGCCAAGACAAGATCCTTGGGACCCTCGCTCGCTATCTCCATAAACCGACTACGGTCGGTCGGGTCGCCAAGACAAGGCTCTTGGGACCCTCGCTCGGCATCGACACAAATTGACTGCGGTCAATCGGTTGCCAAGATGAGATCCTTGGGACCTCGGTTCGGACTCTACTATAAGTCGACCTCGAAGCCGGTCGACTATGAGCAACTTCATCAAAACTCAACATAAATCGAAAGTAAAGAGCATAAATACGAAAGAAGACATCAGGAAAAATGAGGCAAAAGTAAAGTTTCATTAATAACAATTTGCCCCGTCACAAGCCCACCAGTGAGCCTAAAAATCTCTGAAGGAGAAGTGGGAGGATGCCCAGAGAACCTCTAAGCGGATTTGAAAAGCGGGCGGGAGCGGGAGGTCCAAGGAGCGGCTGGAGAAGTATCCTCACGAGGCTCGTCCTCCTCGGCATAGCTAAGATCCCGCTCCTCATTTGGGACTTGCCCACAGTCCTCCATGGCTCTCGCCGTCCTTCCTCCGAGGAAAGGCCAAGGACGGTAGAAGCAACGCGGCTCGGTAAACCTCTCAAACGAAGGACCGTCTGACCCCTCGACGCAGCGTTATAACAATTCTTCAAGATCATGAGGCCAGGTCACGGGAGAACTCAAGCACTCCTCCCGTAAGAACCGCCTCTGCCATCGCAGATCGCCTCGATCCTTTGTTCCTTCATGGAGGTTTGCACCTCCTCAGCGTATCCTCGGTTTGGGCATGGTCCCGGAGGGATTTCTCCTTGAGCACCCTCTCCGACTCAAGCCGCCCTCGCAACGCCGCATATTCCTCGAACAGCTTGTTCTAGCTGCCATTGTCCTTACCTTTCGGCCTCCTCCCGGTGAGTAGAGCCTTGAGCTCCTCTCCTCCTCTCCCGGCAAGCTGGGCTCTCGGGACATCGCTCCTCCTCCCGAGTTTCTTGTCCTCCTCCAAGGAAGAAAGTTGAGCCTGGAGAAGTCTCTTTCCTCTCGACCTCCGAGAGCTCTGTCTTCAAACTGTCTACCTGCTCCAGGAGGGAATTGATCTCTCGATTCAACAGATCGATTCGCTGATGCGTGAACAAAGTGAGAGCTACATCCCTCATGGAATTGCGAATAGCGCGGCTCATCATCTCCACAAGACTTAACTCATCAAAGCGCTCCTCGTCTGAAGGAGGAATAACCTTCTCAGCGAGATGACGAGCCACTTCGGCATCAGCGATCGAGGCAGTCTTCTCGAGGCTAATCGCCAACTCCTACTTTCCCTTTACCCTGGGCAGACGAGGCAGCACAATCTCCCACTTTCCCTTTCCCCTTGCTTCGGTCCAAGGGGCAAGGAGGTCAGTTGACCACTTGAAAAGGTCGATCGACTATTTGGGGAGGTCGGTCGACTACCTGAGCCCCCTTTCTCCTCTTCAGCGGTCGTTCAACCTCCTCCTCCTTCTCCTCGATCACAACCAGGTACTAACCGGACGGGAAGACCACAGCAGGGGCCACGGGCGGCTCGGAGACGGTCGGAGGAACACCCCGTTGCCCGGAAGCAATTGGCCGAACAACCATCGAACCGACCTCCCTCCTATCTCCCTGACCTCTGACTCCCGAAGGTCTTGCGACTGGCGCTTACCTCAATGGACTTAGGAGGGCGGAGAAAGTATTAACCTTGACCATGGTGCCTGAACAAAGAAAGCGGGTTAGAATCGAACCAAAACTTACAAGTAAGAAAACAAATCAATCACGAGGGGTCAACCAGAGGGCGGTTCCTCTCTAGCCCGCCACTTGCATGCTGGGGTCAATCGAGAGAGATGACCGAGGCCCTCCCGCCGATCCCAAATAAGCGGCGAAGTTATCTTGGCGAGCTCCTTTATACTGGTGACCACCTCTCGCTCCTCCTAGATAGGAATAGACTTAACGAGTCATTCCATCGCTTCGGCTAGGGATACCTCCACGATCGGGACTCGGAAGAAGACCGGAGGCTTCACGAAGAAATACTGTTCACCAACCGCAATTTTGCCAAACGTCCTACCGAAGCGTCTGGGCATCCTTATACATCGGGAAGGGATCCCACCCCGAACTGGACTCGTTCATTCTAAGAAGTGGCGCAAGATGTTAACCGAGGGCGACAACCGAATTGGTGGCACAGCAGCACAAGTCCATTAATGAACCTCCACCTGTTCGGAGGAATCTGACTCGGCCTTAACTGATAGTCAGCACACACTTCATCAACGATCGGCACGTACGGTAGTCTCAAGCCCCCGACCGAGAAAAAATACTCAGAGACGGCAATCCACCCACCTCTGCTGCTGTCAATCCTTTCATCACCTGAGGATAGCCTAGGCCCCCAAGACCGAGGGATACCGTTCTTAACAATCGACCTATTCAACTCCGCCGCAGACATCTTTGATTTGCCTTTGGGCAATTCTTTTACTACCATCCCATCTCTCCGTTCCCTTGTCGTAATCTCTTCAACATCCCCCAACCTTGACTCCGTCGTCACTTCAGCCATAACTTCCGACGACTTCTCGTCAACACAATCCCTTGAAAAAACCCCACTTCAAGAACCGGTAGACGACATGATCACTAAGAGGAAATTTAAAAGAGGAAAATAAGGGAAAGGGACGTACCTATTTGGTGGTAAGAGTTCGGAAATTTGAGCAACAGAAAAACACCTCCGAACCGAGAATAAGAAAAAGCAGAGAAAAGCAAGAGAACAAGAAGAATGAAATGAGTGAAGAAAAGCAAACCTTCATCGACTTTGAACATTTATAGGGAAAGCGTCAATTATGCGATCCATCCAAAACTCGACGCGGAGAAAATCCGAGCCGCTCCTGGACACGCAGACGATATGAACGGAGACAAATTAGGTTAATCGAAACCCGGAAGGTGCGAACGGTTGAAAGACGTCTGGAGACGGTAACTGGATTCAAAAGACGATCGTTTTAGATTACGAAAAGCTATCGACAAAGATGCGCCGTCGAATAATAAATGCTTCAAGTACCTTCATCGCCACTAATGATGACCATCCGCCTGTTTAAGCGCGAATGGGGCTCCAATAAGTCTTTGAGGCCGACCGGTTGAGCACTCACCAACCGATTCCAAAGATCGAAGGGTCACCCTCAACTAGTCAAAGACCGACCGATCGAAACTATCAAGGCTATCCATGGCCGGCACTCTGACAACAATGCCCGACCGATCGACTACTCCATTCACCGATCTACAGACGAGCTATACCTCGATGACCAACCGATCGCCCTAATCATAAGTCGTTTACGACGAGCTATGAAACCTCTACATACCCTCAGACCCTTCTTTACACTCGGGCTCGAGGAGTAGGGGCTTATGGTTCGTCACGTGGTATGTCAGGCTTGATCCGGTCGAAGCGACCCGTGGGCGAGCGGTCCACTCTTCAGAAGATCAGTTTTATGCCTAGGCCCATGCCCCACTTAGCCCATCCGTAGAAGGAAGTCTCCCATGCAAACACGTAAAGACCTAAACCTAACTACAAAACCATATATAAGGTACAGTTTTTCCATAATTGAGGTACGAAATCATAACCTAGTTGTCTTTTTCTGCATTGATCAACCTCACCTTCACAAAAAGCCTTACTTGAGCGTCGGAGGGGCTAATCGGGACACAACCCCCGACGAGCCTTCCTTGTTTTACAGGTATCTTCGCGTCGGACTCATCAAGAAGAAGCAGACTACGTGAGAGTAAGCAATAACGCATAATTCAAATTAAAATCCGGCAGTAACCACTTTTAAATTTCTCAAAACGATTAACTTGTAAGTGTGTATAACAAAAATTGGAAGATAGGAAAGATAATGAAAGAAATAAAATACAGAGAAATTAACTTGAAGATTGCAATTTTATCGAATAATCAATGACTATTTATAATAGCTTTACATGAACATGGAATGAGAAAAATTAGGAAAACAATCCATTAACAACATGAAAGAAGGAAATAAACTACCCACTAACTTAATTAAACTACCCACTAATTTGATTTAAACTATCCACTAACTTGATTAAACTACCCACTAACAATTAATTAAGGAACAAGAATGAATAACAATTAATTAACACACATGGCGATTGCACGATAATACATGGTATGTGTTTTTCAAAGGTTGAGTTTTACACTAATTTTATCACTCCCCTTAGTGCAAACTCAACATCAACAACCCCAAGAGCCTTTACGAAATATTGGAACTTTGGTTTCACCAAAGCCTTGAGTAAAAATATCGCTACTTGATCATTGGTACGAACGTCACCAACTCAATTTCTTCACTCAACACCTTCTCACGAACAAAATGATGACGAACCTCAATATGCTTTGTTCTGGCATGAAAGATAGGATTTGATGCAAGCTTGATGGTACTCTCATTATCACATTTGATTTGCACAAGATATTCGGTCTCGCACACCATATCTCCAATCAACCTTTTCAGCCAAATACATTCTTGTGTAGCCATAGTTGCAGCTACATATTCTGCCTCTGTACTTGATAAAGCAATGATGTTTTGCTTCTTCCTGCACCAAGAAACCATTGCTGAACCTGTACTGAAACAATATCCCGTAGTTGAATGGCGATCATTAGTATCTCCCCCAATCTGCATCAGTAAATCCACTCAAGAAGAAATTATCACATCTTTTATACCAAAGTCCATAGCTAAGAGTTCCTTTTACATAACGTAAAATCCTCTTAGCATGACATCAAGATGGGGAATCCTAGGTTCTGCATAAACCGTGAGACAACTCCAATGTAATATGAAATTTCAGGTCTTGTGATAGTTAAATAAATTAGACTACCAACAAGTTGCGAAACTTCCTAGCATTCTTCAACAATTTTCCTTCATCTTTCTTCGCTTAAGATGTGGTTCCATTGAGTAGCTTTCTCCTTTGACTCCCCATGCTAAAACGATCCGTAAGGCTCCTCAGATAACCTCTTTGAAACGAAATAGCCTGACCTGTCTTTTCAATTTCCAAACCAAGAAAACATCCAATTTCCCTAGATTTTCATCTCAAAGCAGACACCAAGTCACTCATCAAAATAGAAATTTCTAACTCATTATCTCCGATTATTATCATATCATCAACATATAATAATACCAAGAGATGCACACTTGACTCTAATTTAATAAACAAACTAGAATCCGAATCGAAATTCTAAAACCACAAAGTTAAGGTATGATGCTACCTTGCCATACCAAGCCCGAGGTGCTTGCTTGAAACCATACAATGCTTTCTTCAACCGCAAACATGACTTGGAAATTGCTTAGAAACAAAACCATGAGGTTGCTCCATAAACACCTCACGATCCAACTCTCCATATAAGAAAGCATTTTTAACATCTAGCTGCCACAATCTCCAACTTCTAAAAGCCGCAAGAGAGATGAGAGTTCTTACGGTGGACCATTTTAGCTACCGGCTGAATGTCTCTTCATAATCCAAACCATAAGATCGAGAAAACCACGGGCTACCAAGCGAAGCTTTGAACTTTGTCAATGGTGCCATCAACCTTTTCTTCAAACGAAATACCCACTTGCATGTCATCGGGCTTGCATTTTTCTCGCCTAGGTACCAAATCCCATGTCTCATTCTTATTTAAAGCATCAATTTCCTCTTGCATGGCTTTCTCCCAACTGACAACCCCAGCTTCCTCATAACTTCCTGGTTCTTCGCAACAAATGCTCCTGTAAAGAAACAAGAAGTCACAGTACAATTGTTGAGTGCTACCTCATAGTCTTTAAGGTAGTCTGGTTGCCTTTTCTCCCTTGTTGACCTTCTTACTTCATGTTGCTCATCAACATCTCTCCTTTCAACATTTTGAATGGAGAAACGTCCTCCTCTTCCTCAATATTTGGTGCTTGCATTTCAGGAAATAAAGATTCCAAGTTTCCTTGATCATCACCAAGACCACAAACTTTGAAGCGAGAAAATAAAGAGGATACCTCATCAAACACCACATCTCTGTAAGTAGTATACTTCTTTGTCTCTCGATCCACGCACCTCCATCCTTTCCTATGTGAGTCATATCCAACAAAAATACACTTCTTTGCTTTTGGGTCAAGTTTGGTCCTATTAGTTTGGGAATATGAACATAACAAATAGATCCAAAATCCTTAAATGACTCACATTAGGCTTATTACCGCATAACAGTTCAAAAGAACATTTTTGTACCGCCAAGGAGGCAACCTATTGCTAACATAGCAAGACATCATTGTGTAACGCCTAAAGCTCCCGAGGAAGATTTTTGTCATGCACCCATGAAAGACACATTGAAGCCAAGTAAGAGCTTCCTTTCCGCAACTCCATTTTGTCAGGGTATTTGGACAAGTTATCTGGCGAGCAATGCCGTGGTCATCACAAAATTTAAAGAATTCATCGGATATGAACTCACCACCATTGTCATCGCTGCGAAGACACTTTATGTTCTTCCCAAGCTCCTTTTCAATGTAATCTTTGAACTCCATAAACTTGATCAAAGCCTCACTTTTCTCCTTCGTAAATTTCACCCAAGTGAACCTAGAGTGATCATCCACAAATACCATGGCATATCGATGTCCACTATAGCTCTAAGTCTTTGTTGGTCCCATTAAATCAGATGCACCAACTCAAGAGGTGTGGATCTCCGGTTTGATGACATTTTAAGCGGAAGACGGTGTGATTTGCCAAATTGATGACCTTGACAAATCACATCTTCCTAACATTCTTCAATGTTGGAATGCCATCCACCAAGTTTTGAAGAAATCTGCTGCAACATTTGGTAGCCCACGTCCTAAACGAGCATGCCAAATTGCAGGACTATCGATCGACTAGTTTTCTTCACATAAGCTTCTCCTGGCGATAAAACATACAAAGATCCTTTCTTCTTGCCAAGAAGAAGAACATCAATGAAAAATTTTCCACATTCTCCAATACCTTTACATCATTAGGACTAAACAAAACATATTTTCCGTAATCGAAATTGAGGAACTGAAACTAGATTTTTAGTCAAACCCGCACATGGTATACGCCATCCAACTTTAAGCTTTTGGTTGCATTATCACCGCCAATAATCACATCACCCTCTTTTACTCTCGGATAAGTTGAATTATCCGCAGAATGATGACTCGATCTCCATTATGATCCGTTACCTCGAAAACAAAGAATCATCTCCTGTTACATGGTGTGAACATCCGTAATCTACAATCCACCCTCCTTTCGATGTCGCTAAAGATAGTTTACGACAGCCTTCAACGGTAAAGCATCGCTCCCAATTAGGCTCCTCATCATTTATGCATGCCGATTTGCTTTGTCAAGCTTCACACGACAATTCCTCCCGATGTGCCTAAATTTGTCACACCTGTAACATTTAATAGCTTTCTTTTGTGAACTATTACCTTTCTCTCCAGTTGATTCTTCTTCTTTGTTTTACGCTTGATTTATTTTTCTTTCCATTCGAAAATAAAACAGTGTCGTAATCGAAATTCTTATCGCTTTACGAGCTTCCTCGATTAGAGAGTAGATTCTCTAATTCTTCTACGTAGGTTCTTTGCCCATCCTCGAATAGAAGTGACAAAAGGATTGTACTCCTTCTTCAATCCACTTAACAAGATACCGACGCAAACGCCGCTTCACTAATTTTCTCATCCGTGTCTATTTCTGAAATCTCAAAGACAAATATTTTAATTTTCAAAAATATTCAGAAATAGACATACCTCCTCGCTTCACCATGGCCACTCATTCTCCGAAATTGCAACCTTGTCAGTGTTCTTCTTGGTAAACAACCTTCGAAGTCCTCCCAAACCTCCTTTGAGTGTTAAGATCCCGACATGGTCAATGAGCTCTTTACTTATTGATGTCCTCAAAGCAAAGAGAGCCTTCCCACATTTGATCTTCCACTTCCTACGTGTTTCTGCATTCTCTGGAACATCTGCAAGAACCGTTGCTTCTGAACCAATAACCAAATCCCACAAATCCTGACCTTGAAGGTATGCCTCCATACACAATCTCCAATACTTGTAATTGTTGCTTACAAGCTTCTCCATCCCATTTAAATTATTTCCTCCATTTGAGACCTCCATTGGAAACAACCTGAACCTTTCTTCCTCACTCAAATCCTCACAGAGAAAATCTGAATAATACCAGAGTTATGAACCTGGCTCTGATACCATATAACAAAAATTGGAAGATAGGAAAAGATAATGAAAGAAATAAAATACACAGAGAAATTAACTTGAAGATTGCAACTTTTACTGAATAATCAACAGCTATTTATAATAGCTTTACATGAACATGGAATGAGAAAAATTAGGAAAACAATCCCATTAACAACATGAAAGAAGGAAATAAACTACCCACTAACTTAATTAAACTACCCACTAATTTGATTTAAACTATCCACTAACTTGATTAAACTACCCACTAACAATTAATTAAGGAACAAGAATGAATAACAATTAATTAACACACATGGCAGTGCACGCATAATACATGGCATGTGTTTCTTCAGTGTTGAGTTTTACACTAATTTTATCAGCCCAGAGCCTTATAACTGAAATATCTTATCAGTCTGACTGGTCCTTTATGTTTTTAGTGGATTGTCGTATTGTATCAATTTGTCCCGTGATTGAGTACGAAAACAACGTAACCGCAATGGCATTTGATAATTGACAGAGGCATTTATGGTAGAAATGGATTGTCGTATTGTATCAATTTGTCCCATGATTGAGTACGAAAACAACATAACCGCAATGGCATTTGATAATTGACAGAGGCATTTGTGGTGGAAATTAATTAGTTAACAAAGGAAGGAACATAAACCGAGTCGAAGTGGCGAGGGCTCTTAATTACCGAAAGAAACAGTTAGACGCTTTGAAATGAAATAGAGTTAGATTGGGATTCGTCCTTTTACATTGAATAAAGGTTTAAAATAGTTTAGGACGATATTTTTTATATCAATTTATATCGTAATATTCACAAAATAATATGATTTGAACCTTTAAACTTAATTATGATATTTTTTTAGCTCGTGACATTATTAATTTGTATCATGTGACATATCAATTGTACAATTTTAATTATGCAAAATTTAATAGAGTAATTATAATCTTTTAATTATTTAAAATATTAAAATAAACTAAAATTACATTTTGATAAAGATGTAATTTGTGTTTGTAAAAATTTTAAGATAATCATTATAATTATATATGTATTTTGGGCATCACAGCTCGCTGATACGTGAAATGTGACATGTTATTTTTACAATTCTAGTTATAAAATTCTATTATTTATTTCTGTTATAATTAATTATTAAAAATACTAAAATAATTTTTATTTTGTATTTGAAACAAAAATTTGTTAACTTTTAACAAATCCTAAATTGAGATTAGCAAAAAAAAGTCACTCATTTTTTATGTTCCATTTTCACTAAAATCACTTCTTCTCAAACCCAAATCTCTCCTTTTCTTATTTGAAACAGATCTTTTTTTCTTCTTAGCAACAGACATAGTTGTAACATCTAAAAGAGTTTGAGAAATATACTGCATGGATATTTTAGTTTCTTCTCTTAATTCCAAATTATAGGCTTCATCAGGAAAAGACTTCAAAATCATGATTTGTGACAAAAAAGCAAAATACGATTCATTCAAACAATTTAAGAATTTGAAAACATCATCCTTATGTTGAAGATCAACAAATTTTTGAAAGCAACCAACATTACAATTTTCACAAAAGCAATAAGGTAAAGGTCTAAAAATTCTCAATTCTTCAAGAATTCTAAAAAACTCAATGAATTAAGTATAAATTTGATTTACACCTTGAGTCAAAGTATAAAGAGAAAGTTAAAGATTACAGATCTTTGTTTCATTATGTTAAGATAATCGATTCTTTAGTGTATTCCAAATTACTGCAGCAGAGTTGAAGTAAAAATTATAGAAGCATGATAAGAGCTCATTAATTAGCTGAAGAGTGAAAGTAAAAATATGTGTTGTAAATGATGTAGTATTGTAATAATATGTAAATGCTCAAAACATTGCTGTGTGTATAAGACATTTGTTACGTCATGATTGGATAGCCACCAACGGTTATTATATCTAGTCGTTAATATAATTGTTGGAGGCGGAAGAGGAAAACCAATGAATAGCATATTGATGGAGTTTGTCTCTACCAATTCTATCTCTTCGTTATCTCTATTCAGTAGTTGTTCTTAATCCCTAATTTCTCAGTTAGCTACATCATAAATATCTCATAACATAAATTAGTATCATAGCCAAGATCTTAGACTATAGCATACGTTACTATATGGTGGAAGGAACTAGAGGTCAAGAATGGAGGCAAATAAGGAAGGTCTGAGGAATCAAATGCAGGAGTTGGAGATGTTGGCATTTAAATTTGTTTTTATTGTTATTTAATGTTTTAATTTGTTGGGAAGTTGAAAGTGTGAAGCGTTAGGAATATGGAGAGTTTAGAACTAGAATATTCTATGTTGCGTATAAATTGCATTCCTATTTTTGGTTTAATGTCAAGAAGTTGAAAAGAGAAGAAAATTGATAGAAAACAACTCTGCTTCTTCGTTGTCCTATTTTTAAAATAATATAGTCCTTCAAAATTGATATCAGGCCCTCAACAACAATGGCTTCGACGAATCCCGTTCAATCACAAGTGCCTACCTTGACAAAAGAAAACTACAGGATGTGGAGTATCCAAATGGAAGCTTTGTTGGGTGCTCTTGATGTGTGGGACCTTGTGGAGAATGGTTATGGAGAATCAAGTTTCGGAAAGGAGGACGAGGAGAAGTTTAAATTAATGAAGAAAAACGAGAAGAAAGCATTATTCACAATTTATCAAGGAGTTGATGCAGCAACGTTCGAGTTGATTGCAACAGCCAAAACCTCAAAAGATACTTGGGAGATACTGAAGAAAGAATATGAGGGAATTAAAAAAGTAAAGAAGATTCGCTCGCAATCATTGTGAGCTCAGTTCGAATCATTACAATAAGAAAACTCGGAGAAGGTTGCTGATTATTTTCTAGAGTAATCGCCATCAGGCATTAGATGAGGAGTAATGGTGAAGAACCGAAGGATGTTCGAGTTGTAGAGAAAATCTTGCGATCTCTGGATTCGAAGTTTGATTTTGTAGCTGTGGCGATTGAAGAAATGAAGGATTTGGAGACCATATCCATAGAGGAGTTACTAGGATCGTTACAAGCATATGAACAAAGAATACAAAAGAAAAGTGGAGAAAAGAATTTGGAGCAAGTTTTGCAAGCAAAGCTGTCATTAAAAAAGGATGACTTATCTAGAGGAGGTTATCAACGAGGAAGAGGAAGAGGTCGAGGTCGTGGTAGAGGACGAGCTTCAAGTTCTAGCGAGCAAACCAACAATCACAATAATGGAGATGATACTGATCAGAAAGGTAATGGTCATAGAAGGTGTGGTGGCCGAAGTCAAAGTCGTGGACATGGACGAGGTAGAAACAACAAATCTGATGTCCAATGCTATGTTTGTAAAAAGTTTGGACACTACTCTTATGATCGTTAGTATAACACATACAATGCCAACAATGCAAGTGAGAAAGTGAACCTTGTCAACAAAGAAGAAATTGGCGATGGACCAAGATCGCTTATGTCAGGCAATGAACCAAAATCAATCCAATCTATTACCCGTTTCTACACCGGGAGCATCAAATCATATGTGTGGAAGAAAGGAGCTTTTGCTCGGCTAGATGAAAGACACCGACAACAATATTTTGGGGATCTCAAAAGGCCGATTGAAGGAAAGGTGATGTTATTTTAAACTTCAAATGGAAGATAGTTTTGTATTTCTGATGTTTATTATGTTCCTGAGATTAATAGTAATCTGTTGAGTGTTGGAAAATTATTGGAAAAGGGCTATGACATAAAAATGAATGATTTAACTTTTAGTGTTCGAGATAAAAATAACATATTGATTACTCTTGCGAAGATGACTAAGAATAGGACGTTTTCGTTGAAACTAACGATTGGTGAATTGAACTACTTAAAGGCAGCAACGTTGAACAACTCTGTTATTTGGCATCTTCATTATGGGCATCTAAATTTTTAGGCGTTGAAGCTACTCGAGAGGAAAAACATGGTGATGGGGCTGCCAAAGATCGAAGCCCCCGATAATCTATGTGAAGTGTATGTTATAGGCAAGCAGCAGAGAAAGCATTTTCAGAAGTGCAAGTCGAGAAGAGCATCATCGCATCTCAAATTGGTGCATTCGGATGTTTGTGGACCCATCAAGCCTACTTTTATTAGTGGAAATCGATATCTTTTGACATTTACAGATGAATACAGTGTGAAAACATGGGTCTACATGTTGAAGGAGAAAAAAGAGGTGTTCTCAAAATTTAAGGAGTTCAGAAATATGGTTGAAAAACAAAGCGGATGTCAATTAAAATGTCTACGGACTGATCGTGGAGGAGAGTATACATCTTTGGAGTTCGAGTGTTTTTGCAAGGAGAATGGGATTATACACTACTCACCATACCTCAGACACCACAACAAAATGGTATCTCGAGAGAAAATAAAACCATTATCAATATGGTTCGATGTATGTTAAAAGAGAGGAATGTTCCAAAATAGTTTTTAGGGAGATGTTGTGGCTTGTGTTGTATATTTGTTGAACAAGTTTTGCAACAAAATGTATACAAAATATTACACCGGTGGAAGCTTGGAGCTTTCGTAAGCCAAAAGTTGACCATCTAAATTTTTTTAGATGTGTTGCTTTTGTGAAAGTATAGGAAGAGAAGCGTACGAAGTTGGAGGATAAAAGTCAAAAGTGCATTTTTTTGGGTTATGGCGAAAATTACAGTGGCTACAAACTATATAATCCTATAACTCAAAAAATCATGATGTCTAGAGATGTGAAGTTTGATGAGAGACAGTCATGGGATTGGAAGAGCGATGACCAATCAAAACATATCGTTTTTTATGAAGAGTAGCGGCAGAAAGAATACACATCAGATCATATTGATAAAAATTCATCGCCTCGTAGAGATGGAGTTCAGTTCTATGAAGATGATTCAAGCAACTTGAGCATAAGAAAGACAAGAAGAATTTCGGAGATTTATGAATCAAGTCAACCCGTTGAGTTTGATGATAAAGATGAGATGAATAACTTGTGTTTATTTGCAGGATTTGATCCATTAGCATATGAAGAAGCTTCAAAAGAAAAGAAATGGAGGAAGGCAATGGATGAAGAGATCCACGCAATTCAAAAGAAAAACACATGGGAGTTGACATTGCTTTCTAAAGGGCGTCAAGCAATTGGTGTCAAGTGGGTGTTCAAGACGAAAAGAAATGCAAAAGGAGAGGTGGAGAGACAAAAAGCAAGGATGGTTGTGAAGGGATACAAACAAAAATATGGTGTAGATTATGAAGAGGTATTCGCACCTGAAGCTCGACTTGAAACTGTAAGATTGTTAATTTCTCTTGTAGCTTAAAGGAAATGGGAGATGTACCAAATGGATGTGAAATCGGTGTTTTTGAATGGAAACCTTGAAGAAAAGGTTTACGTCGAACAACCACCGAGGTTTATAGTTGAAGGCCAAGAAGAAAAGTTTCCGTGTTGAAGAAGGCTCTATGGGCTCAAGTAATCGCCAAGGGCTTGAAATTCTAGAATTGATGCATAATTTGTTTGAGAAGGTTTCAAGTGTCCATATGAGCATTCTTTATATGCCAAAATCAATTTTAGTAATGATATTTTGCTAGTGTGTTTATATGTGGATGACTTGGTCTTCACGGGAAACAACAACTCTATGATTCAAGAGTTTAAAAAATCCATGGAGAAGGAGTTCGAGATGACCGACTTGGTTTTGATGAGATACTTCTTGGGGATTGAAGTGCAACAAGGTAAAAATGGAATTTTTATCTCGTAGGAACGATATGCTAAAGAGATTTTGTAGAAATTCTCAATGGAGGATTGCCAATCCGTGGATACATAAGTAGAGTGCGGTATCAAATTAATGAAGGAAGGAGAAGGAAGTTGGTTAATCCAACTTATTTTAAAAGTCTCGTGGGATGTTTAAGGTACTTGACTTATACTCGGCCTGATAGACTTTTTGGTGTTGGTTTGGTAAGTAGGTACATGGAGACTCCAAAGACTTCTCACTTAAAGACAGCCAAAAGAATCCTGAGATATATCAAAGGTACAATTGGTCATGGGCTTCTATATACATCTGAAAAGGAGTTGGAACTTGTTGGTTTTAGTGACAGTGATTGGGTTGGAAGTTGTGATGATCGGAAGAGTAATATTGGTTTTGTGTTTTATTTTGGAAGTGCTGCATTTACTTGGTCTTCAAAGAACCAGTCTATTCTTACTTTATCGACTTGCAAAGCTGAGTATATAGCTACAACCTCTTGTGTTTGTCACGCAATCTAGTTGAAGAGATTGCTTCGAGAACTTAATCTGCAGCAAGAAGTTGCGACAAAGATATATGTGGACAACAAATTTGCAATTGCTTTAGCCAAAAATCTGGTTCATCATGAGCGTTCGAAGCATATTGATACTCGGTTTCATGTCATAAAGGAGAGTATCAAAACAAAGAAAGTTGAGCTTATATATGTGACGTCAAGTGATCAAGTTGCGGACATATTTACAAAAGTTGTCAAAGTTGAAGTTTTTCATTATCTGCGCAAACAACTTAGAGTTACAATTGTTGGAGAAACAAGTTTAAGGGGGAAAATGTTGGCATTTAAATTTGTTTTTATTTTTATTTAATGTTTTAATTTGTTGGGAAGTTGAAAGTGTGAAGCATTAGGAATATGGAGAGTTTAAAACTAGAATGTTCTATGTTACGTATAAATTGTATTCCTGTTTTTGGTTTGATGTTAAGAAGTTGAAAAGAGAAGAAAATTGATAGAAAACAACTTTACTTCTTCGATGTCCTATTTTTAAAACAATATAGTCCTTCAGGAGATAAGACATGAACGAAGCACTCAAGAATTGAAAGATTGGATCACTTAGCTATATGAAAAAGATAACGGTGACAATGGAATACGAGCAAATGTTGATCAAAGGGTTCCTGAAGTTGAAAATGGGGACAGTTAATACGGGGGACACTACACCATTCCTATGCGTTGTAGTAAGATTGAGTTGTTGGTGTGTTCAAAGGCAAAATTCTACAAGCTTGGGTGTTTAAATGTGAGCAATTTTTTATGTTTGACCAGACATTAGTGAAGTTGAAGTTGGTTTTAGTTATGATGTGCATAAGGAGTGAAGCTTTAGCTTGGCATGAGTTGTATGTAAGGAGTAGAATAACCTGAGATTCTCTTCGTTATGGTGAGTATCTGTTGGCATTGGAACAGAGAATTGGAGAATCGACTTTTTAAGACTCGATAGGGGAATTAAAAGGATTAAGACAGAGAGGAATGATGAAGGAGTATTGTGAAGAGTTTGATATGCTATCACAAAAACTAATGCCGCCAGAGCCTTATTTGGTTAGTATGGTTTTGAGAGTGTTAAAGGTGGAGATAGAATATCTAGTGAAATTATGGAATTCCATAACTCTTCAATAAGTATATGATTTGGTGAGAGAACATGAAATGGTGGCAATACATTGTGGGATGGTGAGAAGGTTCAATTAGAGGCTCGAATTATGCAGGAAGCTCACTGAACATGTTGAAATCCTCACAAGGCTCCTTGCCTACTCCTGTATATGGAAATTATAAAGGAGAAGACCACTTCTAACTAGTCGAGAATTGGATGATCACAGAGCCAAGGGGTTATGTTTTTGGTATGAAGAAAAATTCATCCTTGGTCATAAGTGCAAGAAGAAAATGCTGCAAACGTGTGTCAAAATCTTAAATGGCAGATGGGGGAAAAGAATTTTGCACAGATGCTTTAGTCATTGATATAGGTGGGGCTAATATGGTGTTAAGGGTTCAGTGGTTATCTATGTTGAATGAAACAATTTTCAATTATGTCAAACAAACCATGAAGTTCTATTGGTATGGTAAGGAGATAGATTTGTTAAGTGAAGGTTACAGAAATCTAATGGAAATACCTGAGGAAAAATTGGCAAGAGTATGGAATAACAAAGATATTATCTGTTATTTTGTGGTAGTGTATCAAGAAGGTTATACTAAAAGAAAGGTTGAATAACAAGTGGAATTGAGAACTTCATAGGTGGAAACAAATGCCACAGATTTATTTGGTGAAATCTATGAATAATTACAAAATTTAAAAAAAATGTTTAGTGACGTTTTTTAAGAACCAAGAGGATTAATGCCATTAAAGTAGGGGATAGAGGCTGTAAATCTTCGACCCTACAAATACTCTAGAGTCCAAAAACGAATTGTGGAAGAACTGATGGATGATATGTTGTAATAGCGTATTATTAGACAAAGAGTCAGTGATATGTGCTTAATTATTGATATTTTTAATTATTTACACTTAGCGATTAATGATACAAAAATGCTTAAGATACTCACTTTAATTCATATTTGATTTTAGGTACAATTTGGAAGCAAAGAAATTAAAGTGAATCAAAAGTACCCAATTTGAGACATTTTCTGAAAATCAATTCTTGCTTGTCTTCATGGAGTGAGACAAAAAAATTAAAAGATGACAAATGGAAGACAAATAAAGAAAGAAAATTTCAAATGCAAGCCGCTGAAAGAAATTAAAAAAAAGAGTTTGGTGGCTGCGTTTCACGCAGCCATGCATGCGTTAACGCTGCGTGAAACGCAGCGTTATCCAGGAGTGTGAGCATGAGGCTGGCGGCACGCAAGGAACGACGACGTAAGAGAAAAAACGCCAGCGTGGAAGCATAGGAGCAGCGTCGTTTTGAAGGGAGAACAAGAGAGGCGTGAGCAGCTGAGGTTTTAAAGGGTTGAAAGTTTAATTGTCCTCTCATTGAATAGCAGGGTAACAGCGGAGAGTAGTGCGGCACTGGAGAGAGGAGAGCAATGTTTTAAGTTGATGGGTGACCTTTAATGGTCCCATCAACGCCTGATGAAGAGGAGAGTTGAATCGAAAAATCACGCAACACTCACAAAGGAGATTAAGCTTAAAGCGATGATTTAGAAATCAAAGGGATTAAAATGGGGATGGGATTGAAGCTATTTTTTCAAAAAATAACTATGAAGAGCTAAACGTCCTGATTGAGCCCAAGTTTATCTTATTAATTGGCTACACTTTTACTGTTCTTAATGTACTTTTTCACTCTTAATTTGTGATTTTTGTGCCTTAATTAGTCCCTTGCAGTGAGCTTACATTTTATACAATTTGATAATAAGATTGTCACAAATTGACATTAATTTCATCATAATTTTTTCAAGGACAATTGATACTGCAAATTGTTGTTTGATATTGTAGGGGACAAAGAGAGTCAAAAGGTTAAGAAGAAGTCTGCACGCTGCGACGTAATTCAAGCAGCACGCCGCGGCGAGGATCAAGAGGAGCACGCCGCGGCGAGCTACCTAGGAAGACACGCCGCAACGTCTAAAAATCATCTCGCCGCGGCGAGCAGACAAATATCCAGACTTCATTTGGAAAGATCTCTCCTTTGTCTGGCCGACCCACATCCATCATTTAAAAACCTTGCTATTTTTAGGTCAAAAGGAACGGATATCTTTCAGAGACACTTTGGAGGCAGCAGAGACGATTATCTCTTCCATCATCATTTCCATCTTTTCTCATCTTCGACCATCACCATCATCGCTACACCACTGACATCTACTGCAACCATGGGAGACATCCCATCTTCAACAGTCGTGAGAGAGTCCGGAGTCATGCATAGCTAAACCACATTTCCTCTTGAAGATGTAGCATCGACTTGAGTTCACCAGTTCTAAAAGGGAGTTAATCTTACATCGTCAAGTTTAATTACAGTGTTGTAAATTCCTGAGTTAGGGTTTACTTGTTGTGGTTAGATTAGCTTGGTTATAATTTAATTAAGTGTTGAACGATGACTTGTGTTATGGATTGATTAATCTAGAACTTCGATGCTCAATATATGAAGTCTCATATATGTCTTTTGGTGATTGTATTATCTCTCTTTATCTGCCTAGTTGAGTTTGATATTGAGATTGTGCTTGAATCAATTTACCAATTGCATTAACTTGTCCATTTCACACACTAAGATGCATTTAACAAGGTTTTAGTTAACGGAGTTCGTTGATTAAAACCTTGGACTTAAAGAATCCCTCAAGGTTCTAAGGCTTAAGAGCACTTAATGCGATCTGGAGAAATGGAGTTCATTGATCAAGATCCTAGACTTGAGGAGAAGTCTTTAAGGTTGTTATTTGAAAACTTGGTGAATTTCGCTTCCCGAAAATTGTTTTTGAACCATGATAGCCTAAGCTCATTTTCAAGAGGATTTACTATCATTTGCTTATTACTCAAATTTTCAATTTCATTTTCTCCTTAAAAATCCAAAAATATACTTTTTATACTTTGTCCTTCAATTTAGTTAAATTCCTTAGTTCTTTTAATGACCCAAACCCCAATTTATCAACTTTGATTGCAATTTTGATAATTAGGCTACCGAGACCTTTTTCGCTTGGTTCCAATTAAGTTGAGACGCACCGAGGTTGCATCCCAGATTGCAATCCTTGGAATTTTAATTTTGACTCGGTTTCTAAGGATTGATCTTTAGATCATCTAAGAGCCATGATCACATCCAAGACCGGTTTAGAGGCTTACATCGATGTCGATGACCCAGGTTAAGTAATTTTATTATCATTTTGTTGTTTCTTTTTCTCATTAGAAATTGATTGTGTTATCCTATTTCAATTGATTTGGGTTTTGTGTATGGATAATCGGATTTACGTTATTATTCGGTTATTTTTATATGAACCCGTTGGGTATTGTGAATTGATGATTTTAATGCATTCATTGAATCGTTAATTTCAAATCCATTTCTAGAGTTTCAATATAATCCGTAATTGTTATGTTGAAATTCACGTGTAGCGACTAATGATTCGTAATCATTAGGGATAACATGACCTAGGTTAAATGACCCGAGCGTATGTGGTTGTTGCCTTGATTAATCAGTTTTCCTAATTCGTAATGCTACTACCTAATTAAATCTAAAGATCGTATCCTAGGTTGTTAAGTGGTTAGGTTTAAATAACGATCGTATCTTGATTAGACAAAACCTAAGGAAAAACTCGGGTTAATTGTTAACCCACGATTAATAGTTTCTAGGAGAGGTTAAAGAACAACAAATTAATAATATATGCTTGGTCAGGGTGTAGGTCGAGATTGAACCAAAGAACCGGGTCCCTACCAAATTTCCCACATTTATCATTTTTTGCATGTTTTCTTTATTTTTTTTATTAATTAGTTTTATTTTATTTTTTTTCTTTCAAAAATCCAAAACTCCCCCTTTTTCCTAAACACCGATTAATTTTATTTCTTAAACTTTACACACACTCTCTATGGGATCGACCTAGACTCGCCACTACTACAGTAGTAGTCTAGTTATTTGAATTTTGATTAGCGTTACGATGCGCGGTCAAATTTTGGCGCCGTTGTCGGGGGAGTGTGATGTTTTAGTTTTTGTTTGTGTTTTAATTGGTGTTTTGTATATATTTGTTCGTGATTGATTTCTTTTCTGTTATTTTGTGATCTTTTCAATTTTTTGTTTAAAAAAAAAAAAATCGTTATGGACAGAAGTAATTTCTTTTATAATTCATATTCTCATTCCTATAACAATGTTTGGACTAATCAACCTAACTTTTGTTATGGATGGAATAGTCATCAGAATTACTTCCATGATAGTTTGCAGGATGCACAACAATTCTCGCATGCACGAAGCTTCCTATCACAACTCCTACCATCTCTGAAGAGTTGATGTTACAATTGCAAGAGAATACTTTACAATTCCAGAAGGATGGAGGGTAATTTCCAAATGACACATATTCTAGCGCCCAAGATCCGGAGAGCCAACATAATTCACTTGCATCTTTAGAAAAACTTGTTAATACTATGGCTGCTAACAATTTGCAATTTCATCAGGATATGCAGCAGTAGATGCAAGAATTCCGACAAGAGACAAAAGCTAGCCCACTTGGTTTAAGTGCATCTTTAGAAGAAATGGTTAACAAACTTGTTGATAACCCTTTACAATTTCATCAGGAGACAAAGGCACACCAACAGAGGATGGAAAACCTACTGGGTCAGATGGCAATAAGCCTTGATCACCGGAGTCGCAACGAGAAGAGGTGCAATCAGATCAACCCGAGGTGTATCCAATTGAAGTCATGCGGAAAATTTGCAAAGTGATGAGGAGCTTGAGAATTTTGAGGTCAACTCTCAACTAATTGTTTGTGTCGAAGAAGTAGAGAAGGAGCTCGAATCCGAAAAGGACACATCTTTTAGCTTGGAGGTAAGTACTAAGTCTATAATTATTTTGAGACTAACTCTTTACCTTTACATTACGAATGGAGGAGTTAAATGATAAAGAAAAGGTGAAGAGACGTCATAATATTTTTAGATTGTATGGACTCGGTCAAGATTGATAAGTTGATGATAGGGAAGATATCAAGGAGGATGATGATAAACAAAGGCCCTATCCTAACTACCCTATGTAGAGGAGCCACATGTGATACATGAAGATCACAACTTTGTCACGTGAGGAGAAAAAGGAGTCGAGCCAATGACCCTAAACAAAGGTGCTTCGGGAAGCAACCCAAGGAAGTAAATTTCTTTTCCTTTACATTTCGCATTACTTTTTATATGCATGTGTGTTTTGAATTTGTTTGTGTTACTTGTTTTTCGCTTTCAATCAAAATGAGAGAAAGAATAAAACAAATGAAACAAACATTTTCTCATTTTCTATTGCTTCTAGGATTATATCATCATGATTGGAGTGTGAATTGACTAGATAATTTCATAGCAACTTTAGCATGTACTTTTGCTCACGTGATTAGTCGATATGCATTATCTTTGAAAGAGTAATGACTAATGGTAGACAAAACTGGTCAGATTTTGAGCCATATTTGACTGACACATCTATATCAGTCTCATTGTCTTTTGATAATGTGTGACCTTCATGACATGTACATCTTGATTTTGCGTTGAATTTCTATTCAAGACCACATTTTATCACATGCATTAACATGGATATGATTAGGCATTCTTTGTTTTTCATAAGCCACATTAGCCAAATTGTAACATCCCACCCCCTCCTGGAAGGGTAAAATAGTAAACTTGGCATAGGATGGGACTAATAGGAATATTTAGAATCGTTCATGATAATAGGATTGATACACGATCAATCGGTGGTACATGGAATTACAATAAATGCATTCATGACATTCCCGGTAATTGGGCCTAAAGCAATTTTATTGCAATTAATGGGATAATTGAGTTTGGAAAATTGATTGGACTGCACCATAAATGGTTTTACATTTTAAGGAATTTTTAGGAATTTTTCTGGAATTTTCTAGAGAAATTCTCGGACCGCAAAATCGCCAGAATCGCCTAAACATGTTTTGGGGTAGAAAAGGCGATTTTGTGATTGAAAAGTTATTTGAGGGCATCACACTGCTTTATAATTTTAGGAATTTCATTAATTTCGAAAAATGATTCGGGAAATTCGGAAATTCCGGACCGTAAAAAATTACCAATTGGCTAACCGTTAAATTTTTACCGATTTTGGATCTATCCAATTATTTACCTTGGAGGGACCCATAATTGGACCCTTAAACCTAGTGGAACCGAAAATGAGATTGCATTATATTGGTCTTGGTTTTAAAATTTTTGATTGGTTATGACTTTTCCACATTTGACTATTTGACCTAAGCATTTAATGCTTAAGGATGACTTGGCCATAGCCTAGAATTTTCGGATGCTCTCTTAAAAGGGATAAAAGATGATTTATTGGTTTGTTTCTCATCACCATCCTAAATCAACTTTGCCTCTTCTCCTCTCCATCAATTTTCCTCCTTTCAAATCACTTCTTCTCCAAACTCAAGCTTTCCTTCATGCAACCAAGTTGTTGTCTTGCCATGATGACCTCCCCACTTGCATGTGTTTGAAGAGAGTGAAGAAGGTGTTGAGGTGAGATAGTAAAGGATTGAAGATTGGAAGTTTTAAATAGGTAAAGTTTTAAGTTAAGTGTTTAATTATGCTTGATTTTGTAGTTAATACATCATGGTAGTTAGAAGCATTTAAAGGGATTATGGTAGTATTATTAAGTTTATTGATGCTTTATTTTGATGAGAATTATAGTATAAGTTAATGGGTATAAATGTAAGGTATGTTAGGATAATGAATGGTAATGGTTAAGTTTGGTTTTAGCTTGATTTTGAATTCATATTGATGATTAATTGTGCATGGAAAGGGAAGAGGTTAGTACTGCCAATTTTGGTAGGAATGCCTAGTGAATGTAGACATGATATAGGGACTGATTTTGTGTCCACTTAAGATGCTTATGGATGTAGGAAGGGTGTTGGAATGAAAGGAAGTGAATAGAAGTAAAGTTGGAAACTTGATATTTGACCTATTACACTGATTTAATCATAACTCATTGTGTAGATATGCAAATGAGGCAAGGTTTGTGCGCAATTAAACTTTGGGATGTTGGCTTCAATTTAGTGTGAAATAGGTGTTGTTGAATTCCAATGATTGAAGGGTGAAATTTTGCATGGAAAGTTACTGTTCCATTGCCTGTGAACAGTAACCGCAACCATGACATCTGAGTTTTGTTGATTTTATGAATTAATTGAGATGGAATTAGGAGAATGGTCTTCATGGAAGTTGTAGCATATTTGATTATCTTTCCATTGCTACTGATCTTGTTATTTTAGAATTGTGTATTGGGAGATATGAATTGATTACTAATGGCTGGTTTTGAGCATTTTGGATGAAACCTAGTTTAAGTGTGATTTTGTGAGTTTACTGATTTGAGGCAATTTTAACATTTTATGTGGATTGAATTGGTGTGAGTGAGCTTCTGAAAAGTTGTAGAGGAAGAGATTATCTTGAAATTGATATTTGGTATGTAAGTTTTAGAAGTCAGAATTGGGAGATATGATTTTCAAAACTGATCCTACATTAGGTTATGAATGGCTGATGATAACAGAAACTTCCATAACAATTTTAAAATTGTTAGAGATCGAATTGGGTGTTGAGTGCTTCATGAAAAATGAAGTTTATGATGTTATCTTTACAAGGATATAAAGTTCTGATTTTATTGACTTATATACTGGAAGTTATGCTTCTTGTAAGATTACTGCCCAAAGTGAAGGATTTCAGGGACAGTAACATTAGATGAATTAATCGACTTGGTTTGCAATAGAATTTGATTTTGGGTTGTTCATGAAAGTTGTAGAGGACATTGTGAACTTATTGACCATATTTTGTGGTAATTTATTACTAAGGAATCAGTGAGTTATGAAATTGTAAATGTACTGCCCTGTGTTGAGGGAAATTTTGAAGGCAGAAGGTTTGATGGATTATTTGAGACTCTTAAGGTTGGATTTGAATTTTTTGGTCTTCTTGAGAATTGTAGAGCTTTTCATAAGCTTTCCAATGAGGTATAGTGGGTATTTTTCTGATTTGTGTGCTAAAAGTTAGAGTAGTTGGAAATTGGGATTTACATCTGGAAAGAAGGAGGGCAAGGCATAAAGTCGCCTCATGAGTGCGACACGTCGCCTCGCGGAGGCGAGACAGACGCTGCCTCCTCGAGCTGGTTTCACTCATGAGGGCGAGATTGAAGGAGGCAGGTCGCGAGGGCGACGCCGCCTCATGACGCAGAAGCGCCCTCATGAGGCGCATTTACGGAAATGTTTATTTTTAAATTTTATTTGGTATTAAATGGTACAATTGTTCTTTTGTCAATTTCTTTCCGTCCGACGTCCGATTGACCTGATTCCAGAGGCATCGGATTCGTTGAATATTTAATTTCATTTTCTGAAAAAAACGGAATTTTTAGACGGAATTTGACATAACCCTATCGATTTTAACATGTAAACACTGCTTTATTTAATTTGGGACCTATAGAGGTCCAATTATGCACGTCGGCGCTATGGATTTCTAATTTTCATAGAATTTTATTATGGGAAAATATTGAGTTAGGACCGGAATTCATGAACATGCATATCTCATCAACATGAGCACAAATTTCATATTTCGTGACTCGATTTTTCTCGATTCATATAGAGGCTCAATTGAGCGCCGATTGACCGACGTCATAGAGGCTTTCCCAAGCATTAGCTCGGAAGTAATAGGTGAGTAACCTAGTTGGTTTCTCAAATTTCTGGTTGTTTACATGCTCAACGTGAATTACGCAAAAGTGAATTGAATGATCACCGTATTAATACCGGCATGTAATGTATGGGATTGTATTATATGATTTTACCGCATCTTGAATGATACCGATATTGATAAACGGGCTTTATAGCCACCGCATCAACATCGCTATATCGGGCTTTATAGCCATATCATTGATTCAACGATACATCGGACTTTATAGCCAAACACCGTACATTTATCGTGATATCGCATCGCATGCATAATTGCATGATCGATAATGGACGTGCCCCAAGTTGCTATTTTTACCGATAAGAGCTTCGAGCTCTCATATCAGCATCGACCGCCACGAGCCCGAGGGGAGAAACTCGACGCGTCCCCACCGAACACCGATCCGAGCACTTGGGCACACATCGAATAATCGGAAAGAGTCACATATGCATTGCATTCGCATAAATGACCGCTTGTGATAAGTACCGCTCGTGATGGTATGTATTACCGTGAATGGTTTATCGTTCTCGGATATGGTTATTGACCGCTTATTGGTAATTGATGATTATCAGATTGCATCAGACGCCATGGGCGTAATGCATGATTTCGAGTGAACCATCGATGATGGTTTTCACCGAAGTTCGCAAAACTCACCCAAAATTTGCATTTATTTTTCAGGTCTCAAGAATACCGGTTGACACGGAGTATATCTATTGTAGACGAGTAAAGGTTAGAGGTCGGGATCGGTTCGTATTCGCATTAGTGTTTTAGTAAATTGTATTCCGCAATCATTTGATAACAAGGCTTTATATTTTATCGAGCCATTGTGGTATAAATGTTTTATGCATCGATCGATTGTAATTATTATCGGATGACCGTAATAACTGAAACTGGTTTTATTGAACATGGATTTTAATTACTTCATGTGTTTGCCGTGTGAACGTGGAGTTAATGGCTCCCAAAAAAAAAAGTATACCGGATTTTAAATCGATCGATGTAGACGCCACTCTCGGGGACACGGACTCGGATATCACCAACGATATCGGGTTCGGTCTTACTGGTGGGTGTTACATTTAGGTGGTATCGAGCCAGAAGAGTACGTAATGTATCTGGGCACGCTTGGAACATACGTTGCATGCATTTGAGTCGCGTCGTTGCAGAACCGTGGTAATCGATCCTAGTCGAGTCGCCGAGGATAAATCCTACTGCATAAGTGTCAAGTGATTAAGTGAGAGAAGAGTGAGATCGATTAGAGTGAAAATCCCTAAAAGGGATAATCAATTAGGAAAGGATAAAGGAAAATGGATAAGAAGATTGAAATTGTCTCGGGTTAGAAACCCTTATAAGTGATAATGAATGACCGTGTTGCCTAGATCGATTAAGAATTTCCAATTAAATTGACAATATTATGGTGATGAAAAATGAAGATGTTGAGAACTTGGAGAGGTCCATTAGAGATATGGGAAGCATATTGGTTATCGAGATCTAAGTGAAATTAAAAGTCTGGAGGGTTAGGTAATTACGCTCGATCAGTATATGTCATGAATGGGAAATATTGAATTGAGTAAAATGTAGATGATCTAATCGGGCATATTTTGATTCATTGTATTCAATTAAAGATCAAGTAGATATTATAAGCGTAAGATGGAAAGAAGCTCAATAGAGTGCCAGAACGGTTTATTGAGAACCGAAAGAACCGAAAAAGTAAGATGCCCAAGGCTATTAGAGTGAGGTAAAAGTCTACGATAAATCAAGAATTTGTGAAATGGTTATGATTTGGACCGCATATGCTTGAAACTGAAATGATTATGTGACTATTATGCTACGAGTTTGGAAATTGTATGATAAAATCGTAAAGGAAAAGATGTATGTGATGATTTCTAATGATGGAGTATTGAGAAATACCAATTAGGTGTACATGGACACAAAATGGTAAATGGATAGTATATAGATAGAGATAAAATAGAGTGGTATCAACAATTTTGTCGGGTATTGGGGACCGTGAACACCGATCATAGACCGTTTGAGGAAATAGAAGATAAGTAGCGAAACGGAATGAAAAATAAGAATAATGATCATAAGTCGATAAGCCAAATTGATATGACCTTACAAGGTCAAGTTGCATAACGGATAGGGAATGAGACATACAGCTTTAATGATATGGTGAGAATGAAATAAAGATCTTGAAAAGAATGAAACCCAATAGTGGTGTATGAAAAGAGTTATTGTATTTAAGTCAATTTCATCGTTAGGGATATCTATCGACAAGAATGTTGATTGTGACTAATGAAATGTATGTGATGATATATGGAAATCATAAAGGAAATGAGCGGTAAATGTTTAGAGTGATTATAAGTGTGAAGTTCTTAAGAGGTTAAAGTAAGACAAAAGTGGACTGAGTGTACCTGTATGAGAGGAATTGAAAAGTGATTCTGGTATAGATTACAGAACAAGTGGTAAAGAAAGTGTTTAAGTTGATCGCTATAAGGAACCTTCGTGAAAGGAATGTTCTGATATTTAAATTATGGCATAAAATTGTTCTAATTGAGATTATGCATTATAGTGAAGAAGGATTGAAAAGCAATTAAGGATAATAATTGAACCGTATAAAGATGGTATCAAGACGAACGGTCAAATGGATGGATAAGTAGGGACAAAAATTAAAAGTGAAATTGGGACATAGCTCATATTGTTGAGGTTATCTCAGACTTGTATGTACAGAAATGTAAAGAATTCCATATGAGTGAGATTTTAATTGAGGTGATTCTATTGCAATGTGAAGTGAATCGATCTCCGCTATGATGTAAACCGTTGAGGAATCTAGATTTGAAACGAAAATAAAAGAGTCCCGAATCGAGAAGAGAGATACTAAAATAAAATGGAAAATTTTGGAGGTTTAAATATGGATGACAAGGTATCAACATATGTTGATGTGAATGATATGAAAACAGTTGAGAAAAGAAAATGAAAAGAGAAACCTATAGAGACAAGAGGGTCAACAAGGAAACCGACAATGAGGTGATGTAGTGACACCTTCATAAAGAAATTGCAGATACACTAAGTGTGGACTCAATGAAAAGGGTAAAAGATGTATGGTAAAGTCAATAGACCCTAATAAGGGATTTATGCGAGGTAAGCAAATGGTAGTAATCGTGATTAGAGATGAATGTGTTTGGAAGTGTTGAACAAAGGAAAAGTAAAAGAACGATAGGATGAATTGAGGAATCGACATCGATGATAAACATACACCGGAAGAGTGGGTAGTGAGTATTGAATCGCGATAATATGTTGAACAGTATGAAATAAATTGAATCGACCGTGATAAATGGTACCGGTGTCATGCTCGTGATTAAAAGCCTTGAGACCGTAGATTCCTATAAGGATACACCGGGTTAATTTGAGGAAAGATACGACAATGCTAGAATGAACAAACAATTACGCTTACTACCCTTAACTAGTGAATGATAATGCTGCAATAAACAAATCAATTACGGATATTGGGATTGTCAATGATTGTCAAGCGATTATGGGTTATTGCGAGGAGTTTCGGAAAAAGAAGTTGTAAGAATAGTGATAAGAAAGGTTAAGAGTGCGAAAGTAAATGGGAGAAATCTTATGATGAGTTTGAATATACGAATGGAGTTGGAAAACTATAGTGAACAAAAGTTGAAGAAGAAGTAAGTGTGCCCGATAAAAGGTATAAGAACAAGAAAGTGAACTATCAAAGTTAGACATTCTAGTAAGCATATTTGAAAGGTGAAATTGAGTAATTGTAGGTATAGAATGAAGTGATTCTTGGCTCAAGAGTTTATAGATTGAATGTCCAATAGGAAAAAGGTTTGATTATGGTCGTGTTATAGAATTCGATTCATCAAGAATATATATCGTTACCTCGCATGCTGCTTACCGAGTCAAAGATCATGATGGATTTGAGACTATAATGAGTGAGACAAAGGAAAGTGACTTAGGAAGCACTGTATGGTTAGCTAAAGTGGAATCGGATCGGGACAAATGAGATAGAGTAAACTGATATCCGGATAAAGTGTGTGAACACTATTGAATAGTGATTTGTCTTACGAGAATCGATTTTAAATATAAAGTGAATGGCATATAATAAATGACTGCATTAGGTACATTGTTACTGATTATAGTGAAGTGGAATTAAATGTCACTGTATTGGTACCAAAGGAATGTAAATCGTCCCTGACGTGATTAAGGGAGGTACCAAAGATATGGAGATGTTCTCAATGGAATACTGAATTGACTATATGGCACCGTGGGAAAAAGGTATTAGAGGAATAAAATGTAATAAGTGAATAGATTCAAAATACCGAATCGAAGTTATATATCTAACCAAAGGTAGTGACAATTCTAGAAATGGTAAGTAAGATAGCTAAGAAAATGAGATCGCCAACCGATAGTTTTGTCAAATCATTTCTCGTATTAAGTGATAATGAGTTAGCCATAATAATCAACCACTGACCGAGAGTGGTTACCGTGATCACTCCAAAAGTGAATCATTAAGTGGAAAAGTGTATAGGATATATAGACTCATATGATTACCGTCATAGTGAATTGTTGACCGAGAATTTCGAGGACGAAATTTTATAAGGAGGGAGAATTGTAACATCCCACCCCTCCTCGGAAGCGGTAAAATAGTAAACTTGGCATAGGATGGGACTAATAGGAATATTTAGAACTGTTCATGCATAATAGGATTGATACACAATATCAATCGGTACATGGAATTACAAAGAATGCATTCATGACATTCCGTTAATTGGGCCTAAAGCAATTTTATTGGAATTAATGGGATAATTGAGTTTGGAAAATTGATTGACTGCACCATAAATGGTTTTACATTTTAAGGGATTTTAGGAATTTTTCTGAATTTTCTGAGAAATTTCGGACCGCAAAATCGCCTAGAATCGGCCTAAACATGTTTTGGGGTAGAAAAGGCGATTTTGTGATTGAAAAGTTATTTGGAGGCACTCATTACTGCTTTATAATTTTAGGAATTTCATTAATTCTCGTAAAATGATTCTGGAAATTTCGAAATTCCGGACCGAAAAAATTACCAATTGGCTAACCGTTAAATTTTTACTGATTTTGGATCTATCCAATTATTTACCTTGGAGGGACCCATAATTGGACCCTTAAACCTAGTGGAACCGAAAATGAGATTGCATTATATTGGTCTTGGTTTTAAAATTTTGATTGGTTATGACTTTTCCACATTTGACTATTTGACCTAAGCATTTAATGCTTAGGATGACTTGGCCATAGCCTAGAATTTTCGGATGCTCTCTTAAAAGGGATAAAAGATGATTTATTGGTTTGTTTCTCATCACCATCCGAAATCAACTTTGCCTCTTCTCCTCTCCATCAATTTTCCTCCTTTCAAATCACTTCTTCTTCCAAACTCAAGCTTTCCTTCATGCAACCAAGTTGTTGTCTTGCCATGATGACCTCCCCACTTGCATGTGTTTGAAGAGAGTGAAGAAGGTGTTGAGGTGAGATAGTAAAGGGATTGAAGATTGGAAGTTTTAAATAGGTAAAGTTTTAAGTTAAGTGTTTAATTATGCTTGATTTTGTAGTTAATACATCATGGTAGTTAGAAGCATTTAAAGGGGATTATGGTATTATTATTAAGTTTATTGATGCTTTATTTTGATGAGAATTATAGTATAAGTTAATGGGTATAAATGTAAGGTATGTTAGGATAATGAATGGTAATGGTTAAGTTTGGTTTTAGCTTGATTTTGAATTCATATTGATGATTAATTGTGCATGGAAAGGGAAGAGGTTAGTGCTGCCAATTTTTGGTAGGAATGCCTAGTGAATGTAGACATGATATAGGGACTGATTTTGTGTCCACTTAAGATGCTTATGGATGTAGGAAGGGTGTTGGAATGAAAGGAAGTGAATAGAGAAGTAAAGCTGGAAACTTGATATTTGACCTATTACACTGATTTAATCATAACTCATTGTGTAGATATGAAAATGAGGCAAGGTTTGTGCTCAATTAAACTTTGGGATATTGGCTTCAATTTAGTGTGAAATAGGTGTTGTTGAATTCCAATGATTGAAGGGTGAAATTTTGCATGGAAAGTTACTGTTCCATTGCCTGTAAACAGTAACCGCAACCATGACATCTGAGTTTTGTTGATTTTTATGAATTAATTGAGATGGAATTAGGGAGAATGGTCTTCATGGAAGTTGTAGCATATTTGATTATATTTCCATTGCTACTGATCTTGTTATTTTTAGAATTGTGTATTGGGAGATATGAATTGATTACTAATGGCTGGTTTTGAGCATTTTGGATGAAACCTAGTTTAAGTGTGATTTTGTGAGTTTACTGATTTGAGGCAATTTTAACATTTTATGTGGACTGAATTGGTGTGAGTGAGCTTCTGAAAAGTTGTAGAGGAAGAGATTATCTTGAAATTGATATTTGGTATGTAAGTTTTAGAAGTCAGAATTGGGAGATATGATTTTTCAAAAACTGATCCTACATTAGGTTATGAATGGCTGATGATAACAGAAACTTCCATAACAATTTTAAAATTGTTAGAGATCGAATTGGGTGTTGAGTGCTTCATGAAAAATGAAGTTTATGATGTTATCTTTACAAGGATATAAAGTTCTGATTTTATTGACTTATATACTAGAAATTATGCTTCTTGTAAGATTACTGCCCAAAGTGAAGGATTTCAGGGACAGTAACATTAGATGAATTAATCGACTTGGTTTGCAATAGAATTTGATTTTGGGTTGTTCATGAAAGTTGTAGAGGACATTGTGAACTTATTGACCATATTTTTGTGGTAATTTATTACTAAGGAATCAGTGAGTTATGAAATTGTAAATGTACTGCCCTGTGTTGAGGGAAATTTTGAAGGCAGAAGGTTTGATGGATTATTTGAGACTCTTAAGGTTGGATTTGAATTTTTTTGGCCTTCTTGAGAATTGTAGAGCTTTTCATAAGCTTTCCAATGAGGTATAGTGGGTATTTTTCTGATTTGTGTGCTAAAAGTTAGAGTAGTTGGAAATTGGGATTTACATCTCGAAAGAAGGAAGGCAAGGCATAAGGTCACTCATGAAAAGCGACACGTCGCCTCATGGAGGCGAGACAGACGCGCCGCCTCATGAGGGCGGTTTCACCTCGCGAGGGCGAGATTGAAGGAGGCAGGTCGCGAGGCGACGCCGCCTCGCGACGCAAAGAAGGTGAAATCGCCATCGAGGGCGGCGCCTCGCCTCATGAGGCGCATTTACGGAAATGTTTATTTTTAAATTTTATTTGGTATTAAATGGTACAATTGTTCTTTGTCAATTTCTTTCCGTCCGACGTCCGATTGACCTGATTCCAGAGGCATCGGATTCGTTGAATATTTAATTTCATTTTCTGAAAAACGGGAATTTTAGATGGGAATTTGACGAGCCCCTATCGATTTTAACATGTAAACACTGCTTTATTTAATTTGGGACCTATAGAGGTCCGAATTGCACCGTCGGCTTATGGATTTCTAATTTTCATAGAATTTTATTATGGGAAAATATTGAGTTAGGACCGAATTCATGAACATGCATATCTCATCAACATGAGCACAAATTTCATATTTCGTGACTCGTACTTTTTCTCGATTCATATAGAGGCCCAATTGAGCGCCGATCGACCGACGCCACGTAGGCTTTCCGCATTAGCTCGAAGTAATAGGTGAGTAACCTAGTTGGTTTCTCAAATTTCTGGTTGTTTACATGCTCAACGTGAATTACGTGCAAAAGTGAATTGAATGATCACTGTATGAATACTGGCATGTTATGTATGGGATTGTATTATATGATTTTACTGTACTGAATGATACTGATATTGATAAACTGGGCTTTATAGCCACTGTACTGAACACTGCTATACTGGGCTTTATAGCCATATCATTGATTCACTGATACACTGGGCTTTATAGCCAAACACTGTACATTTACTGCATACTGTACTGCATGCATAATTGCATGATCAGATAATGGACGTGCCCAAGTTGCTATTTTTACTGATAAGAGCTTCGAGCTCTCATATCTTGGCCATCGACCGCCACGAGCTCGAGGGGAGAAATCTCGACGCGTCCCCATCGAACACCGATCGAGCACTTGGGCACAATATCAATAATCGGAAAGAGTCACATATGCATTGCATTCGCATAAATGACCGCTTTTGTGATAAGTACCGCTTCGTGATGGTATGTATTATCGTGTGAATGGTTTATCGCATCTTGGATATGGTTATTGACCGCTATTGGTAATTGATGATTATCAGATTGCATCAGTACGCCATGGGCGTAATGCATGATTTGAGTGAACCATCGATGATGGTTTTCACCGAGTTCGCAAAACTCACCCAAAATTTGTATTTATTTTTCAGGTCCTGAAGAATATCCCGGTTGACACGGGAGTATATCTATTGTAGACGAGTAAAGGTTAGAGGTCGGGATCAGTTCGTGTCTGCATTAGTGTTTTAGTAAATTGTATTCCGCAATCACTGTATAACAAGGCTTTATATTTTTATTGAGCCATTGTGGTATAAATGTTTTACTGCATTGACTGATTGTAATTATTACTGGATGACTGTAATAACTGAAACTGGTTTTTATTGAACACGGATTTTAATTACTTACTGTGTTTGCCGTGTGAACGTGGAGTTAATGGCTCCCAAAAAAAAATGTATACTGGATTTTAAATCGACTGATGTAGTACGCCACTCTCGTGGGACACGGACTCGGATATCACCAACGATATCGGGTTCGGGTCTTACGGGTGTGGGGTGTTACACAAATGACCTACCCTATTGACATGATTTTTTTCTTGATAAACCCTTTTGAGCTTTAGCCTTTTTTTTTGTATAAACCACATTTTATGCTTTTAAACTTAACCAAATGTCCTACCCAAGTCATAAAGCTAGTGGAACATTTGTGATTGTTGAGTTTGTGGATGTACAAAATTCTAAGTGTGGGGGTGTATATATGTGAGGGTTAATTATAATCTTGGAATGTTATTTTATGTCTTATCATTGAGATTCCCATGTTGTTGTAGTTTATTTTAATTTTTTCAAGGAAAAGAAAATGAAAAAAAATGAAAATGAAAAAAAGAAAAAAATTATTGAAAAAAAATTATCAAGGAAGAATTGCATATGTGTTTAAAAGTTGTTTATGATTCTTGCATCTTCCTAGAGTTGTAATGGTTGAGTTATTTGAGTATGTTGAATATGAGGTAGAGATTTGTTTAAAAGATTCACTTTTGTGATTTCGTTGATGTAAATTGTATGAGTGACCCTTTCAGATTAATAGGAGCTTCATATGGTTGTGTATGAGAGTTGAATGGGGTTGTGAAATATAGATGTTGCATTTATCATGACTGACGGTACCCAGTTTTTTATGAGTGTTGCTTTGTTTCACTAGCTTTGATGACTTTCATGCTGCTTAACCTAAATATATCTCACCTTGCCCTTGCCCACATTACAACCTTGAAAAGTCCTTTGATTCATGATTTTGCATGTGACCATTAGGGGTGGAGAAATGAAATGATATTGAAAGTTATGGATTATCATGATCATGAATGGTGTTGAGTGTACCCTTTGATATATTTTTGTTAAACACATTTTCCGAGTCTACCATTAGATTGCTCAGTTTTTGAAAATATTGGATGTTGATTGATCATGAGTAAAAGCTTGGAATGTTGATTTCTTGCTATGTTTTTTGAAAGTTATTCATCTTTGTTTATGATTATATAGTCTTGGAAAAATATAGAAATTGAGTTGATGTTTTGGGTCGTGAGCTTAATTTTGATGTTTTGCCAGAGGACGGTCAAAAGCTAAGTGTGGAGAAAATTGATATGTGCTTAATTGTTGATATTTTTAATTATTTACACTTAGCGATTAATGATACAAAAATGCTTAAGATACTCACTTTAATTCATATTTGATTATAGGTACAATTTGGAAGCAAAGAAATTAAAGTGAGTCAAAAGTACCCAATTTGAGACATTTTCTGAAGATTAATTCTTGCTTGTCTTCATGTAGTGAGACAAAGAAAATTAAAAGATGAAAAACGGAAGACAAATAAAGAAAGAAAATTTCAAATGCAAGCCGCTGAAAGAAGTTTTAAAAAAAGAGTTTGGTGGCTGCGTGAATGTGTTTCATGCATGCATTAACGCTGCGTGAAACGCAGCGTTATGTAGGAGTGTGAGCATGAGGCTGGTGGCACGCGAGGAACAACGTCGCAGGAGGAAAAACGCCAGCGTGGAAGCATAGGAGCAGCGTCGTTTTGAAGGCAGAACAAGAGAGGCGTGAACAACTGAGGTTTTAAAGGGTTAAAAGTTTAATTGTCTTGTCATTGAATAGTAGGGTAACAACGGAGAGTTGTAGCGCCTCACCGCAGGTACACATTGGGGCGCCTGGGGTCGCTCCGACGCATATCCCACGATAAGGAAGTGCTACTACGAAACAATCTCTAAACACTGCATGGCATCAATACACTAAATTCCACAATATGAAAATCACTGAAATTTAAAACCATAATAATCATTCATTTATAACATCAATCTCAAAATATAGACCGCCTATCGCCTCCCTACAAAGCTAAATACATCTCAAAAGGAAACCGATACAAACGCTCATACTAAGTCATCCCAAAACAATGTTCCCAAAAGAAGTCACCCCAAATGACCGACCTATGATCCATCGCGCCTTGATCACGAACACTCACCGCGAAACGCTATCCCGGAGCTAGAGTCCTACCGATGTCGTCTGAAAATATATTGCAATGTTGGGTGAGTTTATAAACTCAATGAGAAACCATCATTGATGGTTCATCCAACACATGCATATACATATACTATATCTCAAATTACACTTTAACGCTTTATAAACACTATTCACAATTTACACATTATATTATATCACACGCATATCACAATGCGCACTTTACACACACATAATTCTCACATTACACTTCACAATTTACACAATTACAATATCACATATCAATCCACATTTTTCAGATGTCACTCGATTCTCCATCACACTATACACTCAGATGCATATGTATGCAAAGTCTCTTGTTATGACATTGTTGTGACTGAGCATTTATATTCACATTTTGGCAAGTAGGAGAGCCCTCGGGGTATGCACTACGCCCACTCACTTTAGGGATAGGAGAGCCCTCTGGTATGCACTATTCCTTTTCACAATGATCACAATTTAGGCAAGTAGGAGAGCCTCGGGTATGCACTACTGCCGATTTGGCTCTAGGCCCTCTCATCGATAATCGAGCTCAAAGCTCAATCATGTGTTTCTAGTCACAACGGTAAATTTTACCGCCATATCATGCTAGGCATGCGCCACACTTACACAAATACTAGCACATTTATCTCACTTCACTCACTTGTCACAATCAGAGCTCTTATTCACAATTATATACACCGATTCTCATTCACATGAATTCACATTTATGTAGATCACACTTGGTACAATCACTAACACTTATCGCATTTAGCTCATTCACTTCACATGTATATCACTCACCTTTACACTTAATTTATACATATTCACAGCACATATAATCACTTAAAAGCTGAGGAACCAACTAGGTTACTCACCTGTAACTTCCGAGCTACTTGCTGAAGTCCCAAAGAATATCCGTGGTCCGACGATCCAACGGAGCCTCTAAAACAATCAAACAATTTCTCATCACTAGGTGCTCAATTAAAGATATTCAATAATGCACATGTCTTTAATTCAAACTTGTATGATGCATGTCCATGATTCTACCGCACTAAACCCAATTCGCTATCGCCACTTTACAACCAAAATTCACTATTCACTAGGTCAATAGCATTCCCTTTAATTCAATTTCACTCACTCAAACTCTAATCATACTCCGCTAGTTACAACGTAACTCTTTGGTCACATTAGAAACTATAATGGACTCTCTTTCGATACTTGCAATCCCGTAAATCAAAATTCAAACTCTCAATCTTTATCACAATGATAGACCTCTTTCTCTAGTTCATAACGAATCAAGTATCACCTTAATTGGAATACCATAGACCAAGATATCATCACATCAACGAAACATGTTCAAGAAACATCTAGTTCATGTTCCTCCACCAATACCCTTACTTTGACTCACTTAATCATTTCCAATTTAATACTAAAACCCATAAATTGTTTGTGGAGAGATTAAGAAATGTGTTAGAATCCAATGCTTCAAGAATCAGGTCATTTGGAGTTCTATAACTCAAGTTATCCTCAAAACACTGATCTATGCACAGACTGTTTTCCTTCCGTCTGATTTTTGCTTCAGCTGGTTTTCGCTTCAGCTGATTTTTGCTTCAGCTGATTTTTGCTTCAGCTGATTTTCACTTCAGCTGATTTTTGCTTCAGCTGGATTTTCCTTCACTGGTTTTCGCTTCAACCTGGTTTTCGCTTCACTGATTTTTCCTTCCTTCGATTTTTGCTTCACTGATTTTTTTCTCGCCTGAACATGTCCACTTATATAGATCATATCTTTTGACTCTGATATCCAAATTGGACAAACTTGACATCTATCTCATAGAGAAAAGAAAGATCTACAACTTTCAAGAAGGAAATTTTGTCTAAATCTATCGATATCACGTCCATATCGTCTGCTTTTGCTTCAGCTGATTTTCCTTCAGCTGATTTTCGCTTCAGCTGATTTTCCTTTCAGCTGGTTTTCGCTTCAGAACATGTCCACTTATATAGATCATATCTTTTGACTCCAATATCCAAATTGGACAAACTTGACATCTATCTCATAGAAAAGAAAGATCTACAACTTTCAAGAAGGAAATTTTGTCTAAATCTATCGATATCACGTCCATATCGTCTGCTTTTGCTTCAGCTGATTTTCCTTCAGCTGATTTTCGCTTCAGCTGATTTTCCTTTCAGCTGGTTTTCGCTTCAGAACATGTCCAATTATATAGATCATATCTTTTGACTCCAATATCCAAATTGGACAAACTTGACATCTATCTCATAGAGAAAAGAAAGATCTACAACTTTCAAGAAGGAAATTTTGTCTAAATCTATCGATATCACGTCCATATCGTCTGCTTTTGCTTCAGCTGATTTTCCTTCAGCTGATTTTCGCTTCAGCTGATTTTCCTTTCAGCTGGTTTTCGCTTCAGAACATGTCCACTTATATAGATCATATATTTTGACTCCAATATCCAAATTGGACAAAATTGACATCTATCTCATAGAGAAAAGAAATATCTACAACTTTCAAGAAGGAAATTTTGTCTAAATCTATCGATATCACGTCCATATCGTCTGCTTTTGCTTCACTGATTTTCCTTCACTGATTTTCGCTTCAGCTGATTTTCCTTTCAGCTGGTTTTCGCTTCAGAACATGTCCACTTATATAGATCATATCTTTTGACTCAATATCCAAATTGGACAAACTTGACATCTATCTCATAGAGAAAAGAAAGATCTACAACTTTCAAGAAGGAAATTGTGTCTAAATCTATCGATATCACGTCCATATCGCCTGCTTTTGCTTCACTGATTTTCCTTTCCAGACATATCACCGAACACTAAAAGTTTTCTCAACCACTCATTTAACACTATAACAGAATTTATTCCTCCCCAACTACCCAGGATTTATGAACAAACACATGAAATACATCTTTCCATGAAAACGACAGAAATCTCTCAACTTTATTTCATAAATCTCTAACAATGGGGGTTTCTCTAACACTTACTGCTGAGAACTCAAACAGATCTTCAAGCTCTAAACTCCACACTAAAAGATCAGCTTATGGATTCTCCTTAGAGTCGACAACACCAAAGGTAGAGAAAGGTTGGTGAAAGAAAGAAAGAACACCAAAGTCCCTAGAAGATAATTTGGGTAGGAAAGCTCTATGTCTCCGAGAGAAAAGTTTTGGAAGAAAATGAATAAAGAAGGCTTGGACAAGACTTAACCCATCAGCCCTCAAGGAATAGTGACCACCTACTCCTAGCTAGGTACAAAGTCCAAGTACACATGTCACTTTCTTAATGAATAAACTATAACTTAGTTACTTTTGAACTAACTCCATTTAGTTCTCCCTTCCAATATAACCAAACTATCTCCAACACTTCATTTAATTAATTCTTGCTCCCAACTATAAATATATCTTCCAATACACCATAAATTTACCAGATATACAAATACAATAATTTCACCAAAATTCATAATCGCAAGATTTCATTAACCCAATTATTTCAACATTTTAAATAATCACAATTCACAAAATCATCTCAATTTCACTTTTCCAAACACAATCACTATCAAATGCCGGAACAATCATGAATACATGTCACTATGTATATGCATGTGCAAAATGATCTATCTCTAAAATCGAGGCCACAAAACACTCGATCACAAATTAAGCACTAACAACTCTACACTCATAACACGATGCTCATCGCGCAGAACGGATGCTACAAGAGTAAAGCGGTGCTGGAGAGAGGAGAGCAATGTTTCAAGTTTGATGGGTGACCTTTAATGGTCGATCAATGCACAGTGAAGAGGAGAGTTGAATCAGAAAATCATGCAACACTCACAGTGGAGATTAAGCTTGCGTCAGTGATGAGAAATCAAAGGGATGAAAATGGGGATGGGATTGAAGCTATTTTTTCAAAAAATACCTATGAAGAGCTAAATATCCCGACACCGGTTTAGAGGCGACATCGATGCCGATAACCCGGGTTAAGTAATTTTATTATCATTTTGTTGTTTCTTTTTCTCATTAGAAATTAATTGTGTTATCCTATTTCAATTGATTCGGGTTTTGTGTATGGATAATCAGATTTGCGTTATTATTCGGTTATTTTTATATAAACCTGTTGGGTATTGTGAATTGATGATTTTAATGCGTTCATTGAATCGTTAATTTCAAATCCATTGCTAGAGTTTCAATATAATCCGTAATTGTTATGTTGAAATTTACGTGTAGCGACTAATGATTCGTAATCATTAGGGATAAGATGACCTAGGTTAAATGACCCGAGCGTATGTAGTTGTTGCCTTGATTAATCGGTTTTTCTAATTCGTAATGCTACTGCCTAATTAAATCTAGAGATTGTATCCTAGGTTGTTAGGTGGTTAGGTTTAATTAACGATCGTATATTGATTAGACAAAACCTAAGAGAAAACTCGTGTTAATTATTAACCCACGATTAATAGTTTCTAGGAGAGGTTAAAGAACAATAAATTAACAAAATATGCTTAGTCAGTGTGTAAGCCGAGATTGAATCAAAGAACCGGGTCCCTACCAGATTTCCCACATTTATCATTTTTTGCATGTTTTCTTTAATTTTTTATTAATTAGTTTTATTTTATTTTTGTTCTTTTAAAAATCCAAAACTCCCCCTTTTTCCTAAACACCGATTAATTTCATTTCTTAAACTTTACACACACTCTCTGTGGGATCGACCTAGACTCGCCACTGCTACAGTAGTAGTCTAGTTATCTTAATTTTGATTAGCGTTACGACGCACGGTCAGTCAGTCCATTCCAACTATAGTGATTTTGATTAAGAAGGATGGATCACTACATTTTTGTGTCGACTAGAAATCCTTAAATCATACACCATAAAGGATGAATTTTCTATTCCTTTAGTGGAAGAATTATTCGATTAGTTAAATGGTGCACAATTCTTATATAAACTGGATCTTAAAATAGTTTACCATAAAAAACGAGTGCATGAAGATGACATTTACAAAAGAAACTTTTATAACCCATGAGGGACATTATCAATTTTTGTAATGCCTGGGTCAACGAATATGCCGACTACATTTAAAATTTTAATGAATCAAACATTCAAGGTGTGTTTGTGTTGGTGTTTTTTAATGATATTTTGATATATAGTGAATCCTTTAAATTTCTTTTAAGTTGTCATATTTAATATTGAGATTATAAAAGAACATCAATTGATGTGAAAATGTCTAAGTGTTCTTTTCGAGTTCCTCAGTGGAATGCTTAGGACACTTCATAAGTGGTATTGGGGTATTAACAGTTTGTAAAGATTTAGGCAAGGTCCTTTTGGCCATAACCACAAAAACTAGGCAACTTAGAGGATTTTGGGCCTATATGGTTATTACAAAAGATTTATTAGAGGTTATGGAAAGATGAGCAAGCCTTTAACTAATTTGTTGAAGAAAGAGTCATTTCATCGGATAGAAGAAGCATCGATTGCATTCTCAACTATAAATCAAGCTTTGAAAACAACTCATCTACTAACTCTTCTTGATTCTATGAAAGAATTTGAGGTAGAAGTTGATGCGAGTGGAGAGGGTATAGGCATAGTACTCATGCAGGAAAATCATCCTCTAGCATTTTTTATCCAAATGTTATCCAACAACTACAAACACCTTTTCGCTTATGAAAAGGAGTATCTAGATTTAGTCATGGTGGTGAAACAATGGTCCCAAGTATTTAACCGAAGACATTTCATGGTGCAAACAGATCATCAAAGTTTGAAATACTTGATGGATTAGAAAATTACAACTATAGACACCGGGATCCCGATCGACACTATAGACACGGGACCCCATGCAACAAGACAATCTCTGCCACATACTTCGAGCCAATTGATCGAGAGTATTGTTCTCAAGACTGGCAAGAAATGAGCCGACTTGGTCAATCGGTCCACTATGACCCGTATCGATCATGCCGCCTCGGCGTCCTCGGCAACCCCATAATAAAATCCATAGTGATTCGCCCCACTTCCACTCCTGAATGGGCAACGAATGCAACTTACCCACTGGGCTCGGTGCTCACTTAACTCGCCGGGCACGCCAAACATCGAGAAACAAACTCGCCACTTGTCTCTTCATACCGCCACCAAAATGCAACTCGAGAGTATTATACATCTTGGTGACCTGTGGTGCATCGCATAAGCGGCTACACGCGCCTCCTCTAAAATCTCTTGTCTCACCACCCACATTAGGCACACACAATCTCGACCCATCCAAAGAGTCCCATCTCTCAACTCAAATTCAGCAAACAACCCCGCTCGACTCTATCCATCAATCTCACTAACACCGGGTCCCGATCCCGAATCGCCCGGATCCGATCCTGCAACATCGGTCTCAATCTCGAGTAGTAGCTGCCAAGGCTCCATCTGAGCCAAATCCATCTCGCACATTAAGTGCTCTCAATTGAACTAGGCACGGCAACCTCGACACCGAATTTGAGCTACACTACCATGCGATCTCCTACTCAAGGCATCGCCACCACATTGGCCTTCCCGGTGGTACTCAATAGTGCAACAGAATCCTTCAACAACTCACCCATCTCCTCTGTCCCTGATTCAACTCGCCGACTCAACGGATACCTCAAGCTTTTATGATCCGTGAAGATCCGAACATCTCCCATACAAGTAATGTCTCCAGATCTTCGTGGCAAACACAACCGCAGCCAACTCTAAATCATGACTGGTAATTCCTCTCATGAGACCTCAACTGCCTCGAGGCATACGCTATCACTCTACCATGTTGCATCAAGACACAACCCAAACCTTCTTGCGCGACGCATCATCGAATACCACATATCCTCCGGACTCGATGGCAACGCCAACACCGTGCCGTAGTCAAACGCCGCTCGAGCTCCTCAAAGCTCCTCGACACTCATCTCGCCCATCGAAAACCACACTCTTCCTCGGTTTCACAAAGGGGCCGAGATCACCGAGAACCCTCGACAAACCTCCGTAATATCCTCGCTAGTCCGAGGAAACTCCTCAACTCGACACGCCTCGAACCTCCCAACTCAGACCGCCTCAATCTTGTGAGGATCCACTGGATACCCTCACGGACACTATGTGTCCTAGGAACACCACCTCATCAAGCCGTAATTCACATTTCGCAAATTTGGCATACAACCGCCTCTCTCTCATAATCTGCAATACCTCGGATGCTCCGCGATGCTCCTCTCCTCGACCTCGAATACACTAGATATCGCCAATAAACACAATCACAAACCGATCAAGGTAGGGTGAAAGACCTTATTCATCAAGGCCATGAAGGTCGCCGGCATTAGTCAACCCAAACGGCATCACTAAGAACTCGAAATGCCCATACCTACTCCCGAACGCACTCTTGGGCACATCGGCCTCCGCTATCCTCAACCGATAATACCGATTTCAAGTCTAACTTAGTAAACACTCGAGCTCCTCGCAATCGAAATAAATCATCGATCCTAGGCAAGGTACTTATTCTGACAAGAACCCGATTAAGTGCCTATAATCGATACACAACCTCAATGTCCCATCTTTCTTCTTCACAAACAACACCGAGCTCCCAATGCGTAAACATCGGGTCTAATGAACCCTTATCTAATAACTCCTGCAATCGAGCCTTAAGCTCCTCGCCCACCGGTGCCATCCTATATGGAGGAATAGATATAGAGCGTACCGAACGAGGTCTATCCTAAACTCGCTCCGATCCGGCGGCAAACCCTAGAACTCATCGGGAACACATCCGGAAAATCCTCGATCACAGGACATCCTCTAATCTCTCGCCAACTCTAGAATCGATCACACGGGCCAAATAGGCCTCACATCCTCTCTGCATCAATCTCGTGGCACTCATAAAAGAAATCATCCTACCGGCATCGCTCGACTAATACCTCGAAAAATAGCTCTACCGACCAGAGATTCCAAGACAACCTCCTTGGTATAACAATCCATCACAAAATTCTATGGGCGTAGTAGCCACCCATACCTAGGATCACATCAATCTCTCAAGGATAGCACTACGAGATCTGCACTCAACTCGCTCGATCAATCACTATCACACATCCCTTACAGACCTCTCCCAACATCGTCAGCATTACCTAGAGGTGTACTCACCCCAGCCCACACTGCAATCTCTTTATCACAATGTAATCTACATGCCACATGTGGTGCAATAAATGAACGAGTGGATCCAGATCCATCAATGCATATGCTTCAAAACCGTAAATTAGAAGCATACCAAGAACAACATCCTGAGACTCTCGAGCCTCCCCGCCGAGTCATAGCATAGACTCGGCCAGGACCGCCGCGCTCGCTCTCGCCCCTCGATCTCACCGCTGATCCTCTGCTCGGCCTCGGCCTCCTCCTCCTCAACCCCGATCCACCTCCACGGCTCTGGCTGCACTGTGGTCGCGACCGCCAGATCTACCCGTCATAGCGATCGGGCCTCCAAAGGAAATGACACTTTGAGCTGGTGGTCCATTGAACCACACTCAGACAAGCTCCAGAGCCTCCAAAGACTCTCCACTATGCCTCCTCTCGCAGAACTCACACAGCGGGATACTCATCCCAGCCTCTAGCACCACTACGGCCGTCACTTAAACCAGATCGAGAAAATCGCCTCTCGCTTAAATCGCCTCGCCGCTCGCCAGACGACCGAAAGTCCCGGCTTGGCGCTACTAGATCCTCTACTCACCGCCTCGACTACCGCTTCGGTTTTTGCCATCGGGGCTCCGACCGACTCTCGGCTCGTCTCGCCTCGGAAGCCTTTCAACTCTCACCGCAATGCCTCAATCAATAAAGGAATCCATATCCGCTCTGCTACCGCAGGAACGGATCTCAAAATTGAGTCCACCTCAAACTTCCTCGTGATCCGCTGGACTCAGGCGACCACGTAAGAGGCATATCCCACTAACTCATTAAATCAACCTCATAATCCGCCATCGACATCCGCCTCGTCTCACCTCAAGAAATTCTGCATCTTCATCTCTAGATAATCCTTGGGCATGAAATTATCTCAATGCCCGCAGAAATCATCCCAAGTCAATAAACAGGCCCGAAGAACCGCCCGAACAGCCTTCCACCAACGGTAAGCCGGACCTCAAGCAATGACATCGATAGTCAAAACGCCTCCTCGCATCACAACTCATCTCGATCCAGACTCTCTCACCTCTCTAACCATCCTCGCCTCCGCAGGTCTGTCATCGCCATAAGTCAACCGCCACCATGCACTTATCGAACCTCCGCCTCCGCCTCACGGAACTCGGGAGGCAACTCATCGAACGAGGCATAGGGGACTCTCTACTAGCTCCCACGGATCCTAGGTCACCGGTTGATCCACTTGATCCCCAAGAACGGATGACCTACAACACATAAGAATTCAATCAATTACCGCTTTTTTTTTTGACCAAATTCAGGGCCTAAAACACACTATGCCCAAAGATGCCAAACCATGCTCTTATACCACCTAATGTAGCGCCTCACCGCAGGTACACATTGGGACGCCTGTGGTCGCTCCGACGATATCCCACGATAAGGAAGTGCTACTACGAAAACAATCTCTAAACACTGCATGGCATCAATACACTAAATTCCACAATATGAAAATCACTGAAATTTAAAACCATAATAATCATTCATTTATAACATCAATCTCAAAATATAGACCAGCCTATCGCCTCCCTACAAAGCTAAATACATCTCAAAAGGGAAACCGATACAAACGCTCATACTAAGTCATCCCAAAACAATGTTCCCAAAGAAGTCACCCCAATGACCGAATTCCATGATCCATCACTGCCTTGATCACGAACACTCACCGTAAACGTCTATCCCGGAGCTAGAGTCCTACCGACGTCGTCTGAAAAATATATTGCAATGTTGGGTGAGTTTATGAACTCAATGAGAAACCATCATTGATGGTTCATCCAACACATGCATATACATATACTATATCTCAAATTACACTTTAACGCTTTATAAATACTATTCACAATTTACACATTATATTATATCACACGCAATATCACAATGCGCACTTTACAATCATCACATAATTCTCACATTACACTTCACAATTTACACAATTACAATATCACATATCAATCCACATTTTTCAGATGTCACTGTGATTCTCCATCACACTATACACTCGGATGCATATGTATGCAAAGTCTCTTGTTATGACATTGTTGTGACTGAGCATTTATATTCACATTTTTGGCAAGTAGGAGAGCCCTCGTGGTATGCACCATCGCCCACTCACTTTAGGGATAGGAGAGCCCTCCTGGTACGCACTATTCCTTTTCACAATGATCACAATTTAGGCAAGTAGAGAGCCTCTGGTATGCACTATCGCCGATTTGGCTCTAGGCCCTCTCATCGATAATCGAGCTCAAAGCTCAATCATCGTGTTTCTAGTCACAACGGTAAATTTTACCGCCATATCATGCTAGGCATGCGCCACACTTACACAAATACTAGCACATTTATCTCACTTCACTCACTTGTCACAATCAGAGCTCTTATTCACAATTATATACACTGATTCTCATTCACATGAATTCACATTTATGTAGATCACACTTGGTACAATCACTAACACTTATCGTGATTTAGCTCATTCACTTCACATGTATATCACTCACCTTACACTTAATTTATACATATTCACAGCACATATAATCACTTAAAAGTGAGGAACCAACTAGGTTACTCACTTGTAACTTCCGAAGCTACGCCTGGAAGTCCCAGCAATATCCGTGGTCTGACGATCCAACGGAGCCTCTAAAACAATCAAACAATTTCTCATCACTAGGTGCTCAATTAAAGATATTCAATAATGCACATGTCTTTAATTCAAACTTGTATGATGCATGTTCATGATTCTACCGCACTAAACCCAATTCGCTATCGCCACTTTACAACCAAAATTCACTATTCACTAGGTCAATAGCATTCCTTTAATTCAATTTCACTCACTCAAACTCTAATCATACTCCGCTTAGTTACAACGTAACTCTTTGGTCACATTAAACTATAATGGACTCTCTTCGATACTTGCAATCCAGTAAATCAAAATTCAAACTCTCAATCTTTATCACAATGATAGACCTCTTTCTAGTTCATAACGAATCAAGTATCACCTTAATTGGAATACCATAGATCAAGATATCATCACATCATCAAACATGTTCAGTAAAACATCTAGTTCATGTTCCCTCCACCAATACCCTTACTTTGACTCACTTAATCATTTCCAATTTAATACTAAAACCCATAAATTGTTTGTGGAGAGATTAAGAAATGTGTTAGGAATCCAATGCTTCAAGAATCAGGTCATTTGGAGTTCTATAACTCAAGTTATCCTCAAAACACTGATCTATGCACGAACGGTTTCCTTCCGTCTTGATTTTTGCTTCAGCTGGTTTTCGCTTCAGCTGATTTTTGCTTCAGCTGATTTTCGCTTCAGCTGATTTTTGCTTCAGCTGGTTTTTCCTTCAGCTGGTTTTCGCTTCAGCTGGTTTTCGCTTCAGCTGATTTTTCCTTCCTTCTGATTTTTGCTTCAGCTGATTTTTTTCTGCCCAGAACATGTCCACTTATATAGATCATATCTTTTGACTCCGATATCCAAATTGGACAAACTTGACATCTATCTCATAGAGAAAAGAAAGATCTACAACTTTCAAGAAGGAAATTTTGTCTAAATCTATCGATATCACGTCCATATCGTCTGCTTTTTCTTCAGCTGATTTTCCTTCAGTTGATTTTCGCTTCACTGATTTTCCTTTCACTGGTTTTCGTTTCAGAACATGTCCACTTATATAGATCATATCTTTGACTCCAATATCCAAATTGGACAAACTTGACATCTATCTCATAGAGAAAAGAAATATCTACAACTTTAAAGAAGGAAATTTTGTCTAAATCTATCGATATCACGTCCATATCGTCTGCTTTTTGCTTCAGCTGATTTTCCTTCAGCTGATTTTCGCTCAGCTGATTTTCCTTTCAGCTGGTTTTCGCTTCAGAACATGTCCACTTATATAGATCATATCTTTTGACTCCAATATCCAAATTGGACAAACTTGACATCTATCTCATAGAGAAAAGAAAGATATACAACTTTCAAGAAGGAAATTTTGTCTAAATCTATCGATATCACGTCCATATCGTCTGCTTTTGCTTCAGCTGATTTTCCTTCAGCTGATTTTCGCTTCAGCTGATTTTCCTTTCAGCTGGTTTTCGCTTCAGAACATGTCCACTTATATAGATCATATCTTTTGACTCCAATATCCAAATTGGACAAACTTGACATCTATCGCATAGAGAAAAGAAAGATCTACAACTTTCAAGAAGGAAATTTTGTCTAAATCTATCGATATCACGTCCATATCGTCTGCTTTTGCTTCAGCTGATTTTCCTTCAGCTGATTTTCGCTTCACCGATTTTCCTTTCAGCTGGTTTTCGCTTCAGAACATGTCCACTTATATAGATCATATCTTTTGACTACAATATCCAAATTGGACAAACTTGACATCTATCTCATAGAGAAAAGAAAGATCTACAACTTTCAAGAAGGAAATTTTGTCTAAATCTATCGATATCACGTCCATATCGTCTGCTTTTGCTTCAGCTGATTTTCCTTCACTGATTTTCGCTTCAGCTGATTTTCCTTTCAGCTGGTTTTCGCTTCAGAACATGTCCACTTATATAGATCATATCTTTTGACTCCAATATCCAAATTGGACAAACTTGAAATCTATCTCATAGAGAAAAGAAAGATCTACAACTTTCAAGAAGGAAATTTTGTCTAAATCTATCGATATCACGTCCATATCGTCTGCTTTTTGCTTCAGCTGATTTTCCTTCAGCTGATTTTCGCTTCATTGATTTTCCTTTCAGCTGGTTTTCGCTTCAGAACATGTCCACTTATATAGATCATATCTTTTGACTCCAATATCCAAATTGGACAAACTTGACATCTATATCATAGAGAAAAGAAAGATCTACAACTTTCAAGAAGGAAATTTTGTCTAAATCTATCGATATCACGTCCATATCGCTCTTTTGCTTCACTGATTTTCCTTCAAATGATTTTCCTTTCCAGACATATCACCTAACACTAAAAGTTTTCTCAACCACTCATTTAACACTATAACAGAATTTATTCCTCCCCAACTACCCAGGATTTATGAACAAACACATGAAATACATCTTTCAATGAAAACGCATGAAATCTCTCAACTTTATTTCATAAATCTCTAATGTTAGTGGGGGTTTCTCTAACACTTACCTTGAGAACTCAAACAGATCTTCAAGCTCTAAACTCCACACTAAAAGATCAGCTTATGGATTCTCCTTAGAGTCCACAACACCAAAGGTAGAGAAAGGTTGGTGAAAGAAAGAAAGAACACCAAAGTCCCTTAAGATAATTTGGGTAGAAAGCTCTATGTCTCCGAGAGAAAAGTTTTGGAAGAAATGAATAAAGAAGGCTTGGACAAGACTTAACCCATCAGCCCTCAAGGAATAGTGACCACCTACTCCTAGCTAGGTACAAAGTCCAAGTACACATGTCACTTTCTTAATGAATAAACTATAACTTAGTTACTTTTGAACTAACTCCATTTAGTTCTCCCTTTCCAATATAACCAAACTATCTCCAACACTTCATTTAATTAATTCTTGCTCCCAACTATAAATATATCTTCCAATACACCATAAATTTACCAGCATATACAAATACAATAATTTCACCAAAATTCATAATCGCAAGATTTCATTAACCCAATTATTTCAACATTTTAAATAATCACAATTCACAAAATCATCTCAATTTCACTTTTCCAAACACAATCACTATCAAATGCCGGAACAATCATGAATACATGTCACTATGTATATGCATGTGCAAAATGATCTATCTCTCTAAAATCAGAGGCCACAAAACACTTGATCACAAATTAAGCACTAACAACTCTACACTCATAACACGATGCTCATCGCATCGGTAACGGGATGCTACAAGAGTAGTGCGGTGCTGGAGAGAGGAGAGCAATGTTTCAAGTTTGATGGGTGACCTTTAATGGTCGCATCAATGCACAGTGAAGAGGAGAGTTGAATCAGAAAATCATGCAACACTCACAGTGGAGATTAAGCTTGCGGCAGTGATGAGAAATCAAAGGGATGAAAATGGGGATGGGATTGAAGCTATTTTTTCAAAAAATACCTATGAAGAGCTAAATATCCCGACACCAGTTTAGAGGCGACATCAATGCCGATAACCCGGGTTAAGTAATTTTATTATCATTTTGTTGTTTCTTTTTCTCATTAGAAATTAATTGTGTTATCCTATTTCAATTGATTCGGGTTTTGTGTATGGATAATCAGATTTGCGTTATTATTCGGTTATTTTTATATAAACCTGTTGGGTATTGTGAATTGATGATTTTAATGCGTTCATTGAATCGTTAATTTCAAATCCATTGCTAGAGTTTCAATATAATCCGTAATTGTTATGTTGAAATTTATGCAGTAGCGACTAATGATTCGTAATCATTGTGGGATAAGATGACCCAGTTAAATGACCCGAGCGTATGTAGTTGTTGCCTTGATTAATCGGTTTTTCTAATTCGTAATGCTACCGCTTAATTAAATCTAGAGATTGTATCCTAGGTTGTTAGGTGGTTAGGTTTAATTAACGATCGTATATTGATTAGACAAAACCTAAGGGAAAACTCGTGTTAATTATTAACCCACGATTAATAGTTTCTAGAGAGGTTAAAGAACAATAAATTAACAAAATATGCTTAGTCGAGGTGTGTTTGAGATTGAATCAAAGAACCGGTCCCTACCAGATTTCCCACATTTATCATTTTTGCATGTTTTCTTTAATTTTTATTAATTAGTTTTATTTTATTTTTGTTCTTTAAAAATCCAAAACTCCCCTTTTTCCTAAACACCCATTAATTTCATTTCTTAAACTTTACACACACTCTGTGGATCGACCTAGACTCGCCATCGCTACGAGAGTAGTCTAGTTATCTTAATTTTGATTAGCGTTATTGACGCACGGTCAATCACCCATTCCAACTATAGTGATTTTGATTAAGAAGGATGGATCACTACATTTTTGTGTCGACTAGAAATCCTTAAATCATACACCATAAAGGATGAATTTTTATTCCTTTAGTGGAAGAATTATTCGATTAGTTAAATGGTGCACAATTCTTATATAAACTGGATCTTAAAATAGTTTACCATAAAAAACGAGTGCATGAAGATGACATTTACAAAAGAAACTTTTATAACCCATGAGGGACATTATCAATTTTTTGTAATGCCTTTTGGGTCAACGAATATGCCGACTACATTTAAAATTTTAATGAATCAAACATTCAAGGTGTGTTTGTGTTGGTGTTTTTTTAATGATATTTTGATATATAGTGAATCCTTTAAATTTCTTTTAAGTGTCATATTTAATATTGGAGATTATAAAAGAACATCAATTGTATGTGAAAATGTCTAAGTGTTCTTTTGAGTTCCTCAAGTGGAATGCTTAGGACACTTCATAAGTAGCATTGGGGTATTAATGTGTTTGTAAAGATTTAGTAAGGTCCTTTTGGCCATAACCACAAAAACTAGGCAACTTAGAGGATTTTGGGCCTATATGGTTATTACAAAAGATTTATTAGAGGTTATGGAAAGATGAGCAAGCCTTTAACTAATTTGTTGAAGAAAGAGTCATTTCATCGGATAGAAGAAGCATCGATTGCATTCTCAACTATAAATCAAGCTTTGAAAACAACTCATCTACTAACTCTTCTTGATTCTATGAAAGAATTTGAGGTAGAAGTTGATGCGAGTGGAGAGGGTATAGGCATAGTACTCATGCAGGAAAATCATCCTGTAGCATTTTTTATCCAAATGTTATCCAACAACTACAAACACCTTTTCGTTTATGAAAAGGAGTATCTAGATTTAGTCATGGTGGTGAAACAATGGTCCCAACATTTAACCGAAGACATTTCATGGTGCAAACAGATCATCAAAGTTTGAAATACTTGATGGATTAGAAAATTACAACTCCTTTTCAATATAATTGCCTTCAAAATTTGTTGGTTTTAATTTTCTATTAAGTACAAAAGGAGTATACAACTTTGTTGCATTCCTTATTAAGGGTAATTAGTTATGAGCTATTCACCTTAACCAATTTGTAAGTAAGCACAAGGTTAGTCTAAAAAATCAAAGATGGTTGGCAATATGATACAGTTCTTTAGAAACTAGTTCAGTAGATTTAGTAGGGTGAGTATAATTAAGGAATAATTTATGTATAGACTAATGATGTTTAAGATGGAAAGAGCATTTAGTCGTTGGGAACTCAACACCTCTTCGTCTCAAATTAATGGACTTATCACATGCAACTGCTCATAGAGGACATTCAGGTTGGTTAGGAACTTATAAGAGGTTGAGCCCACAATTTTTCTAGCAGAAGTTACGAAGAGATGATAGAGAGTTTATACATAAATGAGAAGCTTGCAAGAGGGATAAAAATGAAACCACTGCTTCACTTGGTTTGCCTCAGCCTTTACCAATTCCTCAACATTTATAGACTAAAATTAGCGTGGATTTCGTGGAAGGTTTGATTTTCTCAAATTTTCATAGGATGAACAAATATGTTCATTTTCTTCCCCTACGCCATTGTTATACTTTGGAAAAGGTTCTAAAATTTTTATGGATCATATTTTGAAGTAGCATGGTAAGCCACAAGCGCTTATTAGTTACAAAGATGCAATCTTTATGAGTGTTTTTTTGAAGGAGTTGTTTTGTCTCCGAGGAGTAAAGTTATAGTATTCCACTACTTACCATCCGCAATCGGACAGATAAAAAAAAGTTCTCAATTGCACAATCGAAACTTATCTTCACCAGATGTCTTCAAATTGTCCAATGAATTGAGCAGATGGTTATTCTTGCGTAATGGTGGTACAACACTACCTTTCATTCAACTATAAATGTTAATCCTTTCTAAGTTGCCTATGGTTTTCCACCTCCGTGTATACTCCATATTTAGCGCTTGAATTTTGTTGATAAGGAAGTTATTATCAATATTTTGTGTTTTCATTTACAAATAGCACAAAATCGTATGAAGCAATTGGTTGGTCATCATCATAGTGAGATAATGTTTATTGTTAGAGATAACATATATCTCAAGTTACGCACTTATCGTCAATAGAATGTTAAGAAGCGCCTATTATAGAAATTGGTGGCTTTCGATGTGGTCCCTTCAAGATCATTTGTAAGACAGGACCAATGGCATATAGGCTTAATTTACCACCAGATATTATGATTCATCCTACCTTTCATGTTTCGTAACTAAAGCATTGAGTCTTTAATTCAAAAATATCATCTCTAGGTTACCTCTATCTTTGTATTCAACACTTCAGATACCAATTGTTGTTCTTAATCGCAAATTAGTAAATCTTAATAATTGCCCAATTGTATAGATATTACTGTAATGGACTTCTTCAAAGGACAAGATGTCTCTTGTGAATTTTTGTACGATATTCAACAACATTTTCCAAATGAAAAACCAACTAATAATGATTAATGAAATTTGGCTCTCTACTAATTCTATCTCTTCTTCTTCGCTTCTATCACTTCGCTATTTATTTTCAATAGTTTTTCTTAATCCCTAACTTCTTAGTTAGCTACATCACAAATATCTCGTAACAAAGCAATAGTTGAGTAATCAACCTCAAAAGTCAAGCCACGATAAAATTGTTGCATCTTGTCCATGGAACAAAAAGGATAATCTTTTCAAGGTTCTTTGATAAATCTATCCACAAACCCAATCTTATTGGGAATTAAAAGTGCTAGAAAGAACGATCCACACTATGAAGTGTTTTTCTGAGATGATAAATCAGGTGAGATTGTTAATAAGTTGTGGTGATCAGACTAATGAAGAAAATAAAGAGAAAAGAGAGAAGCAAAAGCAGTAAATTGGAGAGAGAAAAGAGAAGAAGCAAACCTGGGTTTAGTTGGGGAACCCTAAGCCCTAATTTAAAATCTTCAATTTATCCCTATTTGCTATTTTTCAATATTTACAATTTACTGTCTAATAAACTCCAATCATCTTTTAGAATTTATGGTCGATTTCATTCAAACAATTAGAATTAATTTGGCGGTGATGATCTAGTCCTTGAGGGAGACGACCTTGGAATACTTAATGTGTGGGTACTAGGAACAACTCTATGCACTTGCATATTTTGTTGACTAAGTTTTTGGCGTCGTTGCCGGGGACTAGTTTATAACTGCTATCATTAAGTCTAGTTATTATTTTTATTTATTTAATTATTACCTTATGTTTTCCTCCATCATTGAATTTCGAACTCTTGATCTTTGTTTGATTTCAGGAGTTGTATGCACTTAAGGCATTCAAGAAGTTTGAATAACGAACCGCTTGTTGAGTTTAATCCTAAAATTGAACGAACTTGTCGAAGGATCAACGCACAAAGAAGAAGAGAGATGGCCAACAATAACCAAATTCTGGATCTGCATGAAGAACAAGATATGGGGAACGAGCAATTCTATGGGGAAAATCAAGCCGAGCTGATTATTGTCATCCTTGCAGTAAGAAGAATTCGAGATTATCAGATGCAATTTATTATAGGGAACCCCTCTTGCGTTAGATTAACTGCCGCAGCATAGAATTATAAGTTGAAGCAGATTCATTTGTCTATGATGCCGCAATTTAATAGGATTCCTAATGAAGATGCTCTAGCCTTCATGAGAGATTTCTATATTTACGCTCAAACTCTTCCTTTGTATAGACTGTCTAAGGATGAGTTGAGGCTGAGGTATTTTTCTTATTACATAAAGGGATTGGCAAGAAATTGGTTGTTGAGTTTAGAGGTGGACTCTATTGATACTTGGGAGAAGGTTATGGAGACTTTTATGATGAAGTGGTACCCAGCCCACAAAACTCTCGAACTCGAAGATGATACATCGTTCTCTAAAAGGACGTAGAAAATTTTCATAAATCATGGGAACAATTTAATGATCTTTTTAATCAATGTCTGCACCATGGATTTAACATGTACTCTTTGACTCAATTATTATACTATAGTCTCACCGTTCACAACCAAAATTTGGTGGATTTGAATGCTGGGGGGAATATTAGTGACCTGAGTCCCAAAAATTGTTGAATATTTTCAAAAAAGTTGCAGAGGACTCACATTGTAAGGTAACTAGAAGCAAGGTCACACTTTGAATGAAGTGGGTTCCAAATCTGACATGGCTTACCAAGTTGTTAAGATTAATAAGAAGTTGAACTTGTTAATGAACGACAATAAGTGTAGTAGAGATCCTTGTACTCTTTGTGGTAGATTTGGGCATACAAAGAATGGGTTGTATGAACATGAGGCTATTATTGACAGAGGAAGAGGTGAACTATGTTAACAATGGTAGACAAGGTCAAAGACTTGATCCTTTCTCGAACACTTACAATGAAGGTTGAAAATTCCATCCGAATTTCTCATGGAAAAATCCGAGGGCTACAAAACCAATGGGACCACCAGGATTCCAAGCACCATTAAAGCAACAAGATTTCATCCTGCTCATCTTCTCGCACACAAAATTCCTTCCCGTGGGAGAAAAGGTAGATCACTGAGGGTATGTTTTCTCAACTTATGGGTAAGATGGATCAGAGTGCCCAAGCCATCTCTCAAGCAATGAAATGTAATGGAGCGTAATATTCACCAAATCAAGTAGCTATTAGATATTTAGAAGTGCAAATCACTCAAGTGGCAAAAGAAGTGAGTGAAAAAGGTAAAGGGAAGTTACCTAGCAATACCCAAGTGAACTCGAAACAAGATTGTATGGCAGTTGTTCTAAGAAGTGGTAAGGTGATAGAAGGTGTGGTCCTAAAAAAGAAGGAAGTTAAGGATGTTGAAAGTGAAAATGTTGGTGAAGGGGAGGAACCAAAAGAAATCACACAAAAGAAAGAATCCTCAGCAAATTCAGACTTTACCTTTGTACCACCCATACCATACCCTCAAAGGGTAAAAAAGAAGAATGATAATTCTAAATTCTAGAAATTTATTGATCTTTTCAAGAAAATTCAATTCAATATCCCTCTTACAAAGGCTCTCATGAAGATGCCCAGATACACCAAGTTTTTTAAGGAAATCATCTCCAATAAAAAGAAGCTTGTCAACTTTGCCATAGTAGCCTTAATTGAGGAGTGTAGTTCTACTCTACAAAATAAACTAACCCCTAAGTTAAAGGATCCAAAGAGTTTCACCATACCTTGTCACTTTGGCAAATATAATATTTTTCAATGCTTATGTGACCTAGGTACAAGTATTAAATTTTGTCTCTATATAACAGGTTGGGAATTGGTCAACTCAAACCAACTACAATTTCATCAGAAGCTTCTCGATAGATCAATTCGATATCCTATTGGTATAGTTGAGAATTTATCGATAAAAGTTGGTGTTTATAATTCCAAATTGATTTTGTTGTGCTTGAGATGGAGTTTGACATGCTGGTTCTGATAATTTTAGGAAGACCATTCTTAGCCATCGGTGGAGCATTAATTGATGTCCCGAATGGTAAGCTAACTTTGCGGGTAGGTGATGAAAAAGAGGTGTTTAAAATTTGTAAGGTTTTAAGGGGTCCCTTTTCTTATAAAGTCACCTATCGGATAGATGTAATTGATTCTCTTACATTTGAATCTATTCCTGCATTGATGTGTGATGACGCTTTGGAAGCATGCCTAACCTTAGGAATAGAAAAGAATGAGTTGGATGATGAGTTAGTGGACTATGCTTATAGATTGCAAGGTAATGGTTATAGGTATAGACCCCAAATCGAAGAATTTGGTCCTTCTAAACCTAAATTATTACCCTTGATATTGAGCCCACCAAACCCTGAACTTAAACAACTTCCAATTCATTTGAGATATGCATTCTTGGGAGAAGCAAATAAATATCCAGTTATCATTTCTTCTTCTTTGGACTCCTCTCAAGAGGAGAAGTTGTTAAGGGTGTTGCGTGAACATAAATTGGCTATTGCTTAGAATATTGTTGACATAAAGGGGATTAGCCCTTCTGTTTGTGTTCATAGGATTCTACTGGATGAAAAACACAAACCTAATGTGGTAAGTCAAAGGAGGTCAATCTTAACATGAAGGAAGTTGTGTGATATGAGGTACTTAAATTACTTGATGCGGGAATTATCTATCCTATTTCGATAGCTCTCGGATAAGCCCTGCAGTAGTGCCCAAGAAGGTGGCATAACCGTTGTTTCAAATGATAGGAATGAATTAATTTCCACTAGGTTGTGACAGGTGGAGGGTGTGTCTAGATTACGAGAAAGGTGAATGCAAGAATTAGGAAAGATCACTTCCTCTTCCCTTTATAGATCAAATGTTGGAAATATTAGCGTGGGCATGAGTATTACTATTTTTAGATAGTTATTCAAAGTTATAACCAAATCCCGATAGCCCCGGAGGATCGGGAGAAAACCACCTTCACATTTCCCTATGGTACATTTGTATATTGTAGGATGCCTTCGGTTTGCAGTAACGCCTCGCCACTTTCCAACGCTGCATGATATACATATCCTCCGATATGTCAAGAATATAATTGAGGTATTTATAGACTATTTCTCTATTTTTGGTTCTACTTTTGATGGGTGTTTGTTCAATCTAGAATGTGTTCTACAAAGGTGTGAAGAAACCAATATTGTGTTAAATTAGAGAAGTGCCACTTCATGGTACAAGAAGTAATCATCCTAGGCCATAAAATTTCCAACAATGGAATTGAGGTGGATCCAACAAAAATAGAGGTCATCAACAAGTTGCCACCTCCCAATTTGGTTAGAGCGATAAGAAGTTTTCTTAGACACGCCAGGTTCTACTGTAGATTCATTAAGGATTTTCCAAGATCTCTTGACCGTTATGTGCTTTATTGCAAAAGGAAGTTCCTTATAAATTTAATGATGAATGTCTTTGTGCTTTTAAAAGTTGAAGAAGGAACTAACCTCATCCCAATAATGGCCGCACCAATTAGAATCTCCTTTCGAAATGATGTGTGATGGTAGTGACTATGCACTTGGGGTCAGATAGGAAAAACAAGATAAGAAATTACATGTCATTTATTACGCTAGAAGGTTCTAATGATGCTCAAATTAACTATGCTACTACAGAGAAAGAATTGCTAGCAGTAGTTTTTGCATTCAATAAATTTAGGTCTTATCTTGTTAGGTCAAAAGTCATTATTTATACTGACCATTTTGCTTTAAAATATTTGCTTACAAAAAAAGATGTAAAACCAAGACTGATCATATGGATTTTACTCTTACAGGAATTTAACTTGGAAATTCGAGACAAGAAAGGGTCAAAAAATTTAGTAGCTGACCATCTCTCAGGACTGGAACAAAGAGACAAGCTAGGAGAGGAACCAATCATTGATATGTCAATTTTCTAGTGCCAGACATTATTCCTGCTGGTTCAGTCGGATTCTGGCTGGACTGGATGTTGCCGTTATACTCCATATGATCAACTGCTTCCAGTGTCAACTTCAACGTCGAACACCTGCAAAACAAGAAAGGCACGTCGGGGATTGTGTCCCGATTAGCCCCTCCGACGCTTAAGTCAGGTTTTTTGGTGAAGGAGAGTCCGCTGTAATCAGAGAGAATTAGGGTTGTAATCGCATACCTTTGTTGTGGTAAAATCGCATCTTATATACGAAGCAAAGAACTAGGTTTAGATCTTTTACGTGTTTGCATGGGAGACTCTCTCCGCTAATGGGTTGAGAAATCGTTACCGAGCCTCGATTTGATTTAGTCATAAGGTCGATCTTTGGTGAATGAACCGATCGCCCATGCATCATTGGTACTGGTTCGCCCAGATGACCGACCTAACCATAAGCCCCTACCTCGAGTCCGAGCGAAGAGAAGGGTCAAGGAGTACGCAGAGTTTTGATAGCTCGTATATGGGATTACTAGAATCGGACGATCGGTCGATTATAAGATGTAGCTTTTGATCGGGCGGTCGCTAGACTCAAAAGGTAGTCGATCGTCGGTGTTATCGTTGTGGCTAGTGTGCGACATCAGAATCGATTCGATCGATCGGGTTGTGATGGTAGAGCTCGATCGGTCAGATTGGGTTGGTCGGTTGAGTGTCTTCATCCGACGGCATGGGCATTTATCGTGATGTTGGCTCGCGCCAAGTAGGTCAGGGTTATATTAGCGAGCGATGGTGCGGCACGGAAGAATTTATTATCTAGGGCGCGTGCCGTCTGACGACTTTCAAGAATCTAAAACGATTCATCCTTGTAACCGTTGTGCAGCTGTCATTGATGTCCTTTCAACTCGTCACGCCGCCCACCTTTAAAATTAAACCCTAATCTCCTTGCTCGGATTCTTCCACGGTTCACGCTGCTCAGATTTTTCCGCTGTTGCGCTCGATTGGCTGCCCGTTGAACCGATCCCCTATAAATGTTCAGGATTGATGCGTTGTAAGTTTTCTTCACGCTTGTTATATTCTCGCTTTCATTCTATTCTTGTTTACTCTTTCTTGCTCTCAGTTCCCATAAATTTCCTTCATCCGCCGTCTAGTTTTCCTTCCCAAATCACCAAATAGGTACGTCCTTCTTCCTCGTCTGATTCTCTAAAGTTTCTTATTCGCAAGTTCTCTTCGGGGTAAGTATGTCGACTGCTAGCGCTAGAAGTTTGGTGGAAGGCGTCGAAGAGATATCGACGAGGGAGAGAAAAGATGGGTTGGTTGTGGAGGCGCCGCCAAGGGAGGCATCAACAATGACCGTCAAGGAGCTGAATCGGTCGATACTCAGGTTTAATATCCCAACATCTTGGGGACCTCGGCTGGCTTTGAGGAACGAGCGTATCCATAGCAATTTAAGTGGGTACATCGCCGTTTCTGACAGTTTTTTCACGGTGGGTGGTATGAGGCTTCCTTATGCCCCGATCGTGGATGAGGTGTGCGCAATCTACCAGTTAATGCCCAGTCAAATTCCACCGAACAGCTGGAGATTTATGAATGGTCTGGCGTTGCTGTGCCACCAGTTCGGCTATTCCCCATCGATCGGCGTCATGTGCCACTTCATGAGGTTGAGTCAGAGCACGATCTCCGGAGCTGGGATCCCCTCTCAAGAGATCGAGACGCCTTGAGATCGACCGGCCGAAAGCTTCAAGATCTCGCTCATGGCGGACAAAGTATTTCTTTGTGAAGCCCCGGTCCTCCTCCGAGTCTCGGCCATGGAGATACCCTTTAGCCGAAAGCAAAGGAATGACATGTCAGCGAACCCTTAGTAGGGAGGAATAGGGGTAGTGAATCGATCAAAGCGCCGGCAGACACGACTTCGCCGACTCGTCCAGGCTATTTCGGGGCCTCGGCAGATTCTTTTCGCCGACCTCCACCGAGGATCAGCTGGTTAGAGAGGAAGCGGCTCACTGGTTGATCCCAAGATAGTTTAATTATTTACCATGTACTTTGATTATTGCATTTCTCTAACTTGTGTTCATTGCCGTGCATCCATGGTGAGAGTAGAGGATTTTGACGAGCCTGCCGCTCCCTCTAAGCCCAAGAGGTGGGCCCCGAAGAAGAAGCAGGGGACGGAGACTAGTGAAGGCTCTGGTCCGTTGGTGGACGCGGGTCGCCCACTGATCGCCGGGTCCTCGCTATGCCAAGGCCGCCACCGGTCGTGCCAGTTAGTGCGGCACGAGCAGTTGTAGAAGAGAAGGAGGAGGAGGAGGTAAATCCTCCTCTTAAGAGGAGGAGACTGGTCCGACTCCGACCTCCCATTCGATCAGCCGTGGTCAGTATGGGGAAGGAGAAGGAGAAGGAAGGACAGGAAAGGTCAGTGACTAACTCCGAGCAAATGGAGTCTGTGGATCAAGCGCCCATGACCTCTTCGATTGAGAGTCGACGTGTCCCACTACATTGTTGAGCTGGATTACTCCCTCATGGACGAGGAGAAATTGGACAGAAGGGCACTGGGAGATGGGGTCTCTGCTTCTTCAGAGTGCATACTGGCTCGCTGATGTCCTTCGCTACTGCAGCAGCCCTGAGGCTCTGGATCAAGAGGTTCAAACCTTCATGAAAGGTATGAGGGCTTTAAAGGAGGAGCTTATCGAGGTGAAAGAAGGGAGGGACCTTCTTCAGCCAAGAATTCTCTTTAGAGGAGGAGAAGAAGGTTCAGAGGAGGCAATGAAAGTTTTAACAGCCCTGCCCATTCTGGGAGGAGGAGAGGATTAGGCGCTTAAGGAGAAGGCCGAAATGGTCAAGGCGTGCTCTGGCCTTGAGGGAAGGTGGAGCTAGAGAGGAAACTCAATGAGAAATTTCTCCATGATGCCATGCGGCGGTGGTTTACATGCGCAACACCGAGATGTCAATGACAAAGTTGGGGAGCTCAAAGAAGAGCAGAGGATCGAGGCGATCAAGCGGTGGAAGAGGAGAAATCTCAAGGCGGAATGCCTGGAGCTCGCCTGTGACGCGACCCTTTTGGCCTTGAGGAAGAGCTATGAGGCTCACGTTCCTGATGGGTCGGAGCGACCTTCATTTGAAGAGTATGCCGAGCCGTTGCTTCTGGCCCTCGGCCTTTGGTTGGAGCAAATGAAGGAGAAGGCCGTCGGGGAGTGAGTCGTCATTCCGGACGAGGAGTTGGATCTCATCTCGGAGGAAGAAGAAGAAAAAGAAGAGGGGGATGTTTCCCTCCCGTCAATTCAGCTGTGGACCCCTCATCCATGGACCCGGTTGTTGGTTCTTCGTCTCCTCCTCCCGAGGCGCTAGAGTGATTGCTTCTTCTGTGAAGCTCATCCGGTCGGGCTTATGACCGGAATTTTTTGAAATGAATAGAGAGTGTACTTGGTTAATTCTTCTGTTTTTTACCACTTCCGTTTTTCTACAAGCGTACTTGCTTTGTTTTGAACGGGTGAGTTAGGACGGGCGATAATGGGGCCGTACGATTCTAGGTTTTGTCTTAGGATCCTCGGGCGAGTGTGTTCCAAGGCTCTTTGCTTTAGTGATCCGATCGTCAGAGTCGCTTCTTCACGCCGATTCATCAGAGAAAGTAGTCGGCCATGGATCCAAGTGGCACCGAGATCGGTCATTGGTCGAGGCTGAGATGTGGTCCCAAGGATCTTGCCATGGCATCCATCAATCATAGTCGATCTAGTCAGGATCAACCGTAGTCGATCTATGGAGATGTCGAGCGATGGTCCCAAGGATCTTGTTCATGCATCGATCGACCGTAGTCGATCTATGGAGATGCCGAGTGATGGTCCCAAGGATCTTGTTCACGACCCATCGACCGTAGTCGATCTATGGAGATGTCGAGCGATGGTCCCAAGGATCTTGTCTTCATGCGACCGATCGATCGTAGTTGATCTATGGAGATGTCGAGCGGACGGTCCCAAGGATCTTGTTCACGACGATCGACCGTAGTCGATCTATGGAGATGTCGTTTATGGTCCCAAGGATCTTGTCTTGCACCGATCAATCCGTAGTCGATCTATGGAGATGTCGAGAGACGGTCCCAAGGATCTTGTCTTGGCAACCGATCGACCGTAGTCGATCTATGGAGATGTCGAGCGATGGTTAATTGGGTCTTCTACTTTCTACCGCATATGGTGTAATTCTTTATTGATGATAATGAGGCGTGGGCCGTTAAAAAACTTGCCTGGCAGGGACAGAAAAAAGGTACCCACAAGTGTACAAAAACATTATTGAACAGATATTAATCAAAATAAAACTTATCTATTGGTAGAAAGCCTTCAGGTTTTGGGAGTTCCATGTCCTTGGGAGAATTTTTCCTTTCGTGTCGCGTAGGATATAAGCACCATGCCCGACTTGCTTTATCACTCGGTAGGGTCCTTCCCACGCCCCGATAGAGCTTTCAGGTGCTTCGCAATTACCGGCTTTTCGAAGACGTAACCACCTATCTTTATGCCGCTTCGCTCAACCCTTATGTTGAGAATTTGGTCGCTTTTGCCTGATAACTTCTGAGCAAGCGGCTGTCCTTTCTCTATCCTCACTGAGGAGAACGAGCTCGCTCTCTGGGCTTCATCATTCCGCTCTTCGTCATAGCCCGACATCCTCTCGATTGGTAATGCCGCTTCATCGACTAGAGCTTCGCCTCAAGGTCATTCTCGAACGGTGTTTCCGGGTCTCGCTCGGTGTGGTTCTCAGATGCCCACAACACTTCGCCTAGTTCTTCCACCCATGTCTTCCGCCATCCAAGCGCTTCGAGAGCACTCATTATCTTTTGTTGGTGTTCTCTCGTAAGTCCATTGCTTTGGGGTGAGCTACCGGTTAGTCAGAATTTGATTTTTAGTCGGTCGCAGAAATTTCTGAATTTGTCGTTATCAAATTGCCGAATCGCTATTCGTAACTGTAATCATTGGCATCCCAAGCAACATAGTATATTTTTCTTTTAATCTTTCTACCTTCCCTCGTGATTGTAGCGACCGACTCCGCTTTCTACCCATTTAGTGAAATATTCCACCGCCACCATTAAGAACTTCTTCCGCCCGGACCGAGAGGAAAGGCCCCAAGATATCCATTCCCATTGAGCAAAAGGAATAGGATGACTCATGATTTGCATCCTCTCACCGGTGATGAGAAAGGTTGCTATTTCTCCGGCAGCCTCACATCGTCGACCTTCTCCTCGATAGCTTTTTCTCATTGTCGGCCAAGAGTACTTTCGTCGATCACCAGGTGCCAACATTCGCCTCCTACATGATTTCCACACATCCTTCGGACCTCGCCATTGCCTCGTTGGCTTCTTCTTTGTTCAAGCATCGAGCAATGGCTAGTCGAAGACAAATTATAGAGAGTACCATTAACGATCGTGTACTCGCCGCTTTTATTCTTAGTTTCCCGCTTCCGGCGCGCCTTCCGTTGTTTTCCTTCTAAAGGTACTCGCGAATCGGCTCCATCCAATCCGACCGATCGGTACTTATGTTGTGAACTTCCTCGACTTTCTCAATGCTAGGCCGCCCAATGCTCGACTAAGACATTGTTTATTGCATCACGATCGAAGCCATTTTGAGAGCGATCCGCTGGCATTTGAGCTCGTTTCTACCCTCGCCGATCGAAAGTATCGTTCGAAAATTTTCAACTCATGCTTCACCACCTGTACCTGATCATGTTGTTCCTTGGCCTCATAACGCCTGACCTCACCACCACTACTGACAATCACTATAAAACTTCGATGCTTTATTTCCATTTCTAGCTAACCTGAGGCTTCGGCTAATAGGCCTCATATTCCGCTTCGTTATTGGAAGCCTTGAACTCGAGCCAAGGACATATTCCACCTTTTCTTCATTGCGGGCTGACCAAGATTACTCCTCGCCTCCGCGATCCTCAAAGATTGATCGACCCACAACAAACAAGTTCCAGTGCAGAACCGCTCGTCCTTCGAGCCGGGTTGGCTCATCTCGTGATAAAATCTCGCCAACACTGCGCTTGATGGTCAAAGGGTTTGTATTGTATGTCGAACTCCCCCAGCTCTACCGCCCACTTTATTAGCCGACCTGATGTTTCGGGCTTTTGAAGGCATCGCCGAGGGTTGATCACCATACCTCAATGGTATGACTTTGGAAGTAAGGCCTCGCTTCCTAAATGCCATTATCGAAGAGAGGGCTAGCTTCTACGGGCGATAACGCTTTTACGGCGCGTCAACACTTTGTCGACATAGTAGATGGATGCTGCTTCCTTCCGATCGATAAGTATTATAATGATCGACCCTCCGTAATCGCCAAGTATAAAATCAGGTTCTCCTCTACCGGCTTTGCGTAATAGGCAAAGCTAGACAAATATTGTTTTAAATGTTGGAAAGCTTTCTCGCCCTCCACCATTGAAACTGGTCATGTTCGCTTCCAGTGACTTTGAAAATGGGAGGCACTTATCTCCTAGCTCGAAATGAACCCGCCAAATAAACTATCCGACCGGTCAATATCTCGAACATCTTTCAAGCATTGCGGCTAAGGCATCTCAGATGATGGCTCAATTCAGAAGCGCCTCACCGTAGGTATATACCGACGCCTGTGGGTCGCTTTGACGATATCCCACAAGAAGGAAGTGCTACGATCACGACGATCACTAAACACTCGCATGACATCAATAAAATAAACCACAACATGCAATTCACTAATATTTAAAACCACAATATTTCTTTCATTTTGCAATATCAATCCAAAATATAGACCGCACTATCACCCCTACAACTATATACAACAATCCAAAAAGGAAACCGATAAAACGCTCATACTAGGTCATCCCAAAAATATAGATATCGCCCCAAATGACCGACCAGGATCCATCGCCGCTTGATCACGAACTCTCACCGCAGAAAACTATCACGGAGCTAGAGTCCCACCGACGACCTGAAAAATATATCGCAATGTTGGGTGAGTTTGCGAACTCAATGAGAAACCATCATCGATGGTTTACCCAACTCATGCATATACACATAATATATATATATCTCATAGATATATTTTAAGACAATTTATTTACACTATAAGCACTTTACAAAATTTACATAGCATACACTATCGCAGTATCTCGTATACACAACGATTCACAATCAACACATATCACATGTGTTCACAATCTCACTACACCGCCGATGCTTAATGTATGCAAATTCTCATTTTATGATATTGTTGTGATCTGGTGTTAACACTATAGTTACACTTTTGGCAAGTAGGAGAGCCTCGTGGTATGCACTACCGCTTCACTTACTTTAGGAATAGGAGAGCCCTCTGGGTATGCACTATTTAGTTTTTGGCCCTAGGCCCATTCATCGATATCGAGCTTAAAGCTCCGATCACTAGTATCCAAATACAACGTTAATTATCACTTTTATTCATGCTAAGCAAGCACTCACATTTTCACAAATACTAGCACATATATAACACTCTACTCAATTCAGCACATCTGTAACACTACTCGTAGTTTGATACACCGATTCACAATCTCTAGTCACATTTATTCACGCCTCAAAGATAATTATATCACTATCTCAAAGACATTTATCTCACAGCCTATAAATATTTACATCGCACAATCGCTAACATTTATCGTGATTTAGCTCATTCACATCACTCACTTTGAAACTTAATTCACACATTCACAAGACATTTTATCACACAAAGATTGAGGAACTAACTAGTTACTTCACCAGAATCTCCGAAGCATCGCTCGAAGTCCCAAAGAATATCCGTGGACTCGTCGATCCAACGACGCCTATAACAATTCAAATGAATTCTCATCACTGAATGCTCAATTAATTAAATTCACTAATGCACATGTCTCAATTCAATTCGCAATGATATGATGCATGGTCATGATTTTCCAACGCTCTATTTCTGTCCCGCTATCTCTCGCTTCACAACCAGAATTTACTATTGACATTGACTCTCTTTCGCTAATTAAAATTTCGCTGATCAAATTCAAACTCTCAATCTCTACCACAATCGTAGACCTCATTCTCTAGCTCACAACGAATCAAAGTTCATCTCAATAGGAGGTCTACACTAAAAGATATGCCATAAAACCCAAAACAATTTCTCTCAATTTTCGCTTCTTCGCCATGCCTCCAGACTCTCAGTAGAGATATTGATCGCTTCCGCCAAGGCGTGAAACCTGTTTCGCCTTCATGACGCCGCCCTCTAGCCTCGTCACGGCGTGGAATTTCGCCGTCACAAGCGTTTAAATCCTTCCGCCGTCATGACGCCTCAATTAATTATTTAATTCCTACGTCGCGACGCGCGATCGGGTTCATCTTCTCCGATTCTCATTTTCGCCATTAATGCTCTCAAAACCTCATTATAACTCTCTCAACTACCATACTAACACATTAAATTCCATAATTAACCAAGAATAACCATAAATACAGATTAAACACATAAAACTTACCAAATCATCAAATCGACAGAACCCTAGAAATCGAAAACGACGAAACTCTCCAAGCTTCAATCGCCTCTCAATCACTCTCGATCTCAACCAAAGCATCACCCACACTCAATCACAAATAAAACCTCAGCCACATCAAGAGAAATCAACGAAATTCCAAGGAAGAACTCACGATCGTCGACGGCGAAGGAGAAGGAAAAGGGGAAAATATGTTTAACCCTAACTCCCAAGCCACTTATATATATATATATATATACACTAGGCTGATTTCAACTAAGATTCAAAATCTATCAATCCTCAAATCACTTAATTTCAATCCCTAATTTCACCGGCTCATCACCAAAATTCTTAAACTCATAACTTTAAATTTTCAAGTCACAATTCACTCACTTTCGTAACCGAAATCACAATTATCAGTCTCTAGGTAAATTTTCCGTCCAACTCATATCTCTAAAATTTGAAAAATTCCCAAAATTCTCAAAATACAAAACACTCAATTCTATACTCAAATTTCAATTTCAATTTCCTCAAATTCGATTCTCACTCTAAATCAACTATACCACTCAATACTCTTTAAATTCTCAATCAATGCATAATCTAAACCAACTTGACTACTCAATTTCCTCTTATCACTAAATTCTCAATAACTCATTCCTCACTAAATCATATCTAACACTTTATCCCAATTTTCACAATTCATTTCTCAAACCGCAATTAAATGTCGAATAATCATGAATGCATGATACTAAGATGCACGTGCAATTTACTCAATTAATCTCATTTATCACCGATGCAAAATCACTATAATGCAATTCAATCATGAATGCACTCATCGCTTCAAACCATCCTAATTACCGATATGCCCATCACACCGTAACGGATGTTACAATTCTCCCTCCTAATTAAAATTTTGTCCCGAATTTCATACCGACCGGTCGAATGATGAGGGTACCGCCCTCACGTGCTCCTCGCCTCCCAAGTTGCTTCCTTCGATGAATGGTTCTTCCATAGGACTTTCACCAATGGAATCACCTCGCCTCAATTGCTTGACCTCGCCCGATAATCTGCACCGGCCTCAACATAACTCATATCACTCGCTATCTCAATCTCATGGGCCGGATCACATGCGTCGGGTCCGAGCGACATCTCCAGAGCATACCACATGAAACACATCATGCAACCGACATCTCACTAGGCAATCTCACCTATAGGCCAACGGTCCAACCCTCTCAATAATCTCATACGGACCGATATACCGGACTCAACTTACCCTACGGTCAACCTCAATACTCCTCCAAGGTGACACTGAGGAACACTCTATCGCTTACACTTAATCGCATCTCACGCCGATGTCGATCCACATAACTCTTCCGCTCATCCCGAGTCAGCTTTAATGCGACCAATCACTCTCACTTTATCCATCAGATCTCGGATCACTCGGGGCCCTCAAGCATCCTCACACCTCTTCATCCCAAAGAAAGAGGTGATCTACACTACCGCTATATAAGGCCTCATATGGTGCCATCCCAATACCGCTTTGGTAATCGATTATTATACGCAAACTCAATCAGAGCCAAGTACTGGTCCCAAGCACCTCTGAACTCTAATACACATGCTCTTAGCATATCCTCAACAGCCTTGATCGTCCTCTCACTCGCCCATCCGTCTCGAGGATGAAACGTTGTACCAAAGTTCACCAACCTAAAGTCGATCGCAGGCTCCTCCGTAACCTCAAGTAAATCTGATCCCTATCTCACACAATCGATATTGGAACCCCATGCAGTCGCACTATCTCTGCCACATACTTACGGGACAACTGATCAAGAGTATTATTCTCTCAAGACTGCAAGAAGTGAGCCGATTTGGTCAACCGATCCACTATGACCCGTGATCGCATCACACCGCCAAGGCCCTAGGCAACCCCATAATAAAATCCATAAGTGATCCGCTCCCATTTCCACTCCGAATGGGCAACGAATGCAATCTCCTAATCGGGCCTGGTGCTCACTTTAACTCGGCCGCACGCCAAACACCGAGAAACAACCGCCACTTGCTTCTTCATACCGCCACCGTAAATGCAACTTAAGAGTATTATACATCTTGGTGACGCCAGATGCATCGCATAGGCAGCCATGCGCCTCCTCTAGAATCTCTCGCCTCACCGTCCCACATCAGCACACATAATCTCCGACCCATCCAAAAGTCTCATCTCTCAACTCAAAATCAACCCCGACCAACTCTAACTCTATCCATCAATCTCACTAACACTGGATCCTGACACTGGACTCTCCTGATCCGATCCTGCAACATCGGTCTCAGTCTCAGAGTAGCTATCAAGGCTCCATCCCGAGCCAAACCATCTTCACATTAAGTGCTCTCACCAATCAAATCGGGCAATCTTCACTCAATCGGAGCCGACCGACATGAGATCTCCTACTCAAAGCATCTGCCACCACATTGGCCTTCCCTGGATGATACTCAATCGCGCGCCATAATCCTTCGAAGCTCAATCCACCTCCTCATCTCAAATTCAACTCGTCCGACTCAACAGATATCTTAAACTCTTATGATCCGTGAAGATCCGAACGCCTCACCATACGTATAATGCCTCCAGATCTTCAAAGCAAACACTATCGCAGCCAACTCTAAATCATGCATCGGATAATTCACCTCATGAGACCTCAACTGCCCCGAGGCATACGCTTATCACTCTCCCATGCCGCATCAACACACAACCCAAACCCCGCCGCGAAGCATCATCGAATACCTCAAATCCTCCGGACCGACGGCAAAGCCAACACCGGTGCCGTGGTCAATCGATGCCTAAGCTCCTCAAAGCTCCTCCGACACTCATCCGCCCATCCGAAACCACATTCTTCCTCGGTTTCGTCAAAGGGCCAAATCACCGAAAACCCTCGACAAACCTCCGTAATACCACGCTAAACCGAGGAAACTACGAACTCGATACGCTCCTCGAACCTCCCAACTCAGATCGCTTCAATCTTGTGAGGATCCACCCGATACCCTCACCGTACACAATATGCCCTAGAACACTATTTCATCCACCGTAATTCACATTTAGTGAATTTGGCAAACAACGCTTTCTCTCATGATCCGCAACACGATCCTCGATGTCTCGCATGATCCCCGCCTACTCTTCAATACACTAGGATATCATCAATGAACACAATCACAAACCGATCAAGGTAGGCTGAAATACCTTATTCATCAAGGCCATAAAGGTCGCCGGCATTAGACAACCCAAACGGCATCACTAGAACTTGAAATGCCCATACCTACTCCCGAACGCACTCTTAGGCACATCACCTCCGCTATCCTCAATCGATAATATCCTCGACCTCAAGTCCAACTTGGTAAGCACTCGAGCTCCTCAGAATCGATCAAATAGATCATCGATCCTAGGCAAGGGGTACTTATTCTTGACAAGAACCCATTGTTGCCTATAATCGATACACAAGGTCAAAGTCCCATCTTTCTTCTTCACGAACAAGACTGGAGCTCCCTACGGAGAAACACCGGTCTAATAAATCCCTTATCCAATAACTCCCTAATCGAGCCTTAAGCTCTCTCAGCCCACTCTGCCATCCTATACGGAGGTATAGATATAGAGCAACACTGAACGAGGTCTATCACAAACTCGTCTCCGATCCGCAGAAACCCAGAACTCATCGGGAACACATCCAAAATTCCCCGATCACGAGAACATCCCGCAAACTCACGCACTCTAGAATCCACCACATGAGCCAAATAGGCCTCACAACCCCTCAGATCGCCTCAGAGCACTCATGAAGGAAATCATCCTAGCCGGCATTGCACAAGCTAATACCTCAAAACAAATTTCTCATCGACTAGAGAATCTAACACGACCTCCTTGGTAAAGCAATCCATCATGCCTCTACGGGCGTAGTTACCCATCCCTCAGATCACATCAATCTCTCTCAAAGACAACACTATAAGGTCTACTCTCAACTCGCTCGATCAATCACTATCCGACACCCCCTGCAGACCTCTCCCAACACCGTCAGACTACCTAGAAGTGTACTCACCTCAGCCCACACCGCAATCTCTCTCTATCACAATGCAGTCTACATGCCACATGCGGTGTAATAAATGAATGAGTGGATCCAGATCCATCAATGCATATGCTTCATAACCGTAAATTAGAAGCATACCAAGAACGACATCTCGAGACTCTCGCGCCCCGCCGAAGTCATAAGATAGACTCTAGCTCGGGACCGTGCACGCCTCCGTCCCTCGATCTCACCATCGATCTCTTCGCCTCGGCCTCTACTCGCCTCTCCAACCAGAGCCACCTCTCTGGCTCACAGATCAAGTAACATCGCCGCTTCTACGGCCGCAGCAGACCGGGCCTCCACAAGGAAGGGCACTTTGAGTCGGTGGTCCATCGAACCACACTTCGAGGCATGCTCAAGAGTAGCCAAAGACTTCTCATCAGCCTCCTTTCGCAGAACTCACATAGCGGAATACTCGCCCGAACCTCTAGACTGCTATGACCACCACTAGATCGGGCAAATCGCCTTTCGCCCAAAACTCGAATCGCTTCACCACCTCCAGACGACTGAAGGATCTGCTCTGTCGCCATCGACCCTCTCGCTATCATCGCTCAATGTCACCGGGCCTCTTGCCTCGGGTCCCGATCCGGTCTCGCATCGCCTCTGCCTCAACAACTACTCAATCCTCACAATGACGCCTCACCAATAAACCGCCATGTCCGATCCGCCAATAGGTACGGATCTCCAAATTGAGTCCGCCTCAAAACGCCAACACTTGTCGCCTTAGAAGCCACCAGTGAAGAAGCATACACTAACAATGGTTGAACCAACCTCATAGTCGGCCATGCATAACCGCCTCGCCTCAACTCTAGAATTTCGCAATTTCATGTCCAGATAAATTTGGGCATGAAATTATCTCAAACGCCTCGTAAAATCCTCCCAACTCAGAGTGCGAGTCCGTGGTACCGCCTTAATGCCAGTCCACCACCGATATGCGTAACCTCAAACAAAGACATCAGATAATCGAACGCCTCGTAATCACAACCCATTTGGTCAAGGACTCTCTATCCTCTCTAGCCATCCTCGCCTCCGCAGGTCTGCATACCATAGAAGTCAACTGCCTCGCCACGCAAAGAAATCATATCTCCTCTCCGACTCACGGAACAGAACTCGGGAGGCAACCTCGTAACGAGGTGTGGGACTCTCTACTAGCTCCCACGGATCCTAGGTCACCGTTGATCCACTTGATCCCCAAGAACGGATGACCCACATTAAAATCACAATTCCAATCAATTACCGCTGCGACCGAAATTCGTGCCTAAAAATACATCTGACCAAAAGATGCCAAACCATGCTCGATACCACCTATCGTAGCGCCTCACCGTAGGTATATACTGACGCCTGCGGGTCGCTTCGACGATATCCCACAAGAAGGAAGTGCTACGATGGTCGACGATCACTAAACACTTGCATGGCATCAATAAAATAAACCACAACATGCAATTCACTAATATTTAAAACCACAATATTTCTTTCATTTCGCAATATCAATCCAAAATATAGACCGGACTATCACCCCTACAACTATATACAACAATCCAAAAAGGAAACCGATAAAACGCCTATACTAGGTCATCCCAAAAAATATAGATATCGCCCAATGACCGACCTGTGATCCATCGCGCGCGATCACGAACTCTCACCGCAGAAAACTATCACGGAGCTAGAGTCCCACCGACGACGACTGAAAAATATATCGCAATGTTGGGTGAGTTTGCGAACTCAATGAGAAACCATCATCGATGGTTTACCCAACTCATGCATATACACATAATATATATATATCTCATAGATATATTTTAAGACAATTTACGACACTATAAGCACTTTACACAATTTACAGCTACACTATCGCAGTATCTCGCATACAAACGATTCACAATCAGCACATATCACATGTGTTCACAATCTCACTACACTGTCAGATGCATAATGTATGCAAATTTTCATTTTATGATATTGTTGTGACTGGGTGTTAACACTGTAGTTACACTTTTTGGCGAGTAGGAGAGCCCTCAGGGTATGAACTACTGCCCACTCACTTTAGGAATAGGAGAGCCCTCTGGGTATGCACTATTTAGTTTTTGGCCCTAGGCCCATTCACTGATATCGAGCTTAAAGCTCTGATCACTAGTATCCAAATACAACGGTTAATTATCACTTTTATTCATGCTAAGCAAGCACTCACATTTTCACAAATACTAGCACATATATAACATTCTACTCAATTCAGCACATTCAGAACACTACTCAGAGTTTGATACACTGATTCACAATCTCTAGTCACATTTATTCATAGTCTCAGCACAATTATATCACTATCTCAGCACATTTATCTCACAACTATAAATATTTACACCGCACAATCGCTAACATTTATCGCATTTAGCTCATTCACATCACTCACTTTGACACTTAATTCACACATTCACAAGACATTTTATCACACAAAGATTGAGGAACCAACTAGGTTACTTCACCGTAACTTCCGAAAGCACGCTCGAAGTCCCAACAATATCCGTGGATCGTCGATCCAACGGGCGCCTATAACAATTCAAATGAATTCTCATCATGAATGCTCAATTAATTAAATTCACTAATGCACATGTCTCAATTCAATTCGCAATGATATGACGATGGTCATGATTTTCCATTTTTTACGTCCTGTTATCTCTCGCTTCACAACCGTAATTCACTATTGACATTGACTCTCTTTCGCTAATTAAAATTTTGCTGATCAAATTCAAACTCTCAATCTCTACCACAATCGTAGACCTCATTCTCTAGCTCACAACGAATCAAAGTTCATCTCAATAGAGGTCTACACTAAAAGATATGCCATAAAACCCAAAACAATTTCTCTCATTTTACGCTCTTCGCCGGCCTCCAGACTCTCCATACAAGACAAGATCGCTTGTCATGGCGTGAAACCTGTTTCACGCCTTCGCGACGTCCTCTAGCCCTCGTCATGGGCGTGGAATTTCGCACGTCGCCGACGCTCATTTAACCTCACGTCAAGACATCTAAATCCTTTCGCTCGTCATGACGCCTCAATTAATTATTTAATTCCTACGTCATGACGCGCGACCGTTCATCTTCTCCGATTCTCATTTTCGCCATTAATGCTCTCAAAACCTCATTATAACTCTCTCAACTACCATACTAACACATTAAATGCCATAATTAACCAAGAATAACCATAAATACAAGATTAAACACATAAAACTTACCAAATCATCAAATCGACAGAACCCTAGAAATCGAAAACGTCCGAAACTCTCCAAGCTTCAATCGCTCAATCACTCTCAGATCTCAACCAAAGCATCACCCACACTCAATCACAAACAAAACCTCAGCCACACTGAAGAGAAATCAACGAAATCTCCAAGGAAGAACTCACGATCGTCGACGGCGAAGGAGAAGGGAAAAGGGGGAAAAATATGTTTAATCCTAACTCCCAAGCCACTTATATATATATATATATATATATATACACTAGGCTGATTTCAACTGAGATTGAAAATCTATCAATCCTCAAATCACTTAATTTCAATCCCTAATTTCACTGGCTCATCACCAAAATTCTTAAACTCATAACTTTAAATTTTCAAGTCACACCACCCACTTTCGTAACCAAAATCACAATTATCAGCCTCTAGGTAAATTTTCCTATCCTAACTCATATCTCTAAAATTCAAAAATTTCCAAAATTCCTCAAAATACAAAACACTCAATTCTATACTCAAATCTCAATTTCAATTTCCTTAAATTCGATTCTCACTCTAAATCAACTATACCACTCAATACTCTTTAAATTCTCAATCAATGCACAATCTAACCAACTTGACTACTCAATTTCCTCTTATTACTAAATTCTCAATAACTCATTTCTCACTAAATCATATCTAACACTTTATCCCAATTTTCACAATTCATTTCTCAAACCGCAATTAAATGTCGAATAATCATGAATGCATGATACTAAGATGCATGTGCAATTTACTCAATTAATCTCATTTATCAACGATGCAAAACTCACTATACGCAATTCAATCATGAATGCACTCATCGCTCAAACCATCCTAATTACCGATATGCCCATCACACCGGTAACGGGATGTTACAAATCTTCTCTGGATTAGCTTCGATTCCTCGCTGAGTGATCATAAACTCTAGGAATTTTCCGACGCCACCTCGAAAACACATTTTTTCGGTTCACTTCATCCGAAATTTTCTCGGTTTGGAAAACCTCCTTGAGATCTTCCATGTTCCATGGCCGCCTTACTTTTGACCACCATATCATCTACGATGCTTCCACCGACCGCCCATCTGCTTTCTTAAAGACTTCCATAACGAAGTCGTTGATAGGTTGCCCCGCATTCTTCAAGCCAAAAGGCATCACTTGGTAGCGAGATGTGCCCTGATCGGTTATGAACGTTCTTCTCTTCGCCTTCCGCACTCATTTTAATATGATGATAGCCCGAGAAAGCATCTAAGAAGTCGGCGCTCAGGCCCGAGGTGAAGTCTACTAACCGGTCGATCTTAGGCAGTGGAAACGTCCTTTGACATGCTTTGTTTAGATCGATGAAGTTTATGCACATTCTCCACTTCCCATTCTTCTTTTCACCAAGACTACATTGGCAGCCATTCGGGTATTTGACCTCTCTGATGAACCCGCTTCAACTTCTCCACTTCTTTCTCTATCACCCCCTGTCGCTCCTTGCTGTGCCATCGCTTCTTTTGTCTGATAGGCTTGTAGTCATGCTGAATACCTAGGGAGTGCGATGAGACTGACCGAGATTCTGGTACGTCGCCGCACGGTAGCCAAAAACGACCTATTCTCCACCAAACAATCAGGATCTCTTTAACCGTGTTCTTCTCAAGCTCAAACCTAGGTTTGTGAATTTAGAGGGTCGGCTTGCTTCAGTAGCGACCCGCCATGTTTCTTCTCATGGATTCATCCTATCCGCCTCTTCATCGCCTTACATCAAGGAGCTCGTCGTAACTACCGCCTGCCTAAAGTTTTAGTCTCCGCTAGGTAACACTCTCTGGCGATTCTCTGTTGACCTCGATAATACCGACTCCGTGAGGTGTCGAAATTTCATAACTTGGTAGTAGGTGGAGACGATCGATCTGAGGGCATTTTGAGTAGCCCGCCCGATTATTGCACTGTATGCCCCTTGAAACTTTATAACTAGGAACTCAACGTCCTTTTCTATCTCGCACGGCTTCGCCCAAACTTCACTTTCAAATTCACCCGGCGAACGGTAGGTGAGGCCCCGTTACTCCTTTGATGGGGCCGTCAGAGTAGCAATCGATCCTCGGTACCTTCATCCGCTTGAAGGCCTCAGAATACAAAGAAGGTCGAATCGAGCCGCTCAGATCAATCATTACCGCTTCACCTCGAAGCCGCCCATGTTCAGTTCACAATGAGGGCGCCATCATGAGGATAACTTACGCCATCAAGGTCGACTCGTCGAACGATATCGCTCCATCATTCTCCTTTGGCTTTTTGACTGACGAGTCTCTGCCAACTTCATTTGGCGTGATCTTTTCTCTCCTTTAGTGGTGGACCCTCCCGCTGCATTTCCACCGAATATCATGTTAATGACTCCACCGATCGGTCATCTTGTTGCCCAAAGATTTCCATCGCTTCTTTCCTCGACGCCTCTTTCTTCTCGTCGATTTTCGTGTTCGCATTCGACCTCCTCCATCATTCCTATCATTTCGCCTCCGTATGGCACCATTATTCGAATCGACCTGCCTCAAGGCTGATTATCTCGATCGGCATTTTGTTCGCGTTTCACGAATCGGCCTAGCCTTCCCCTTTGTATGAGGAATTCAATTTCTTTTTTCAACTGCCAACAATCTTCAGTATCATGACCGACCTCTTTGTGGAAACGGCAATACAAATTGAGGTTTCTATCCTTGTATGGGGTCTTCATTTTCTCGAGTTCTCGGATAGTTTCCCATCCGCCTTATGGCCGCAATACTTCGTGATATCGCCTGCTGAGCGGGTGAACTCTGTTGATATCCCTCGTCGATCGGTGGCCTTCTTCGCCTCGACCGCCTTTTGCCGTTTGTGCGAATTGTCCGACCGGTCGTTTGGCGACCGATCATCCATCCGACGTCTCGTATTTTTCAGTACTTCTTCTAGCTGAATGTACCTGTCCGCCCTGTTTCTTATTTCTTGAACGGATCGGGGCTGATCGAGGGCTAATGATTTCTTGAACTCCTCATCCCTTGTATTGCTCATGAGAGCGGCCAATATGGACGAGCAAGTGAGGTCGGAAACCTCGACCGCTTCGTTGTTGAACCTAGTGATGAACTCCCGCAAACTTTCATTCTTTCCTTGGGTAAGTTGCATCACTTCCAAAGTCGTCTTCTGTGGTCGCTTACTGGTGGTGAATTGGTTCAGGAATAACAATATGAAATCTTCGAAACATGTGATACTATTCGGCGGTGTTGTTGAACCATCGCCGAGCTCCTCTTGAAGGCCGTCTGAAAGCCTTGCATTGATAGCGTCCGAACACAAAGTAGATTCATCATGGACTGGAAGTGCTGCATGTAGTCCAGGAGATCGGTCTTCCCAGTGTATTTCTCGGGGGTCGGTATCTTTGTCCCGGGTGCCGGGAGGCTATCCAAGATTTTCAGAGTGAAGGGAGAGTCAGATTGCGCCGTCGGGCGATCTGGACGAAGCTCATAAGAATGCGTTGATCCGATCGCCCACGAGTTTTCTAGGTTCTCGGTTAGGCGATCGGTCGTCATGCTAAGTTGTCGGGCGGCTTGCAGTGCAGACGTTGTGGTTCATACCGCTAAGACCGCAAGATTCGCGAATCAACGGATCACCGCTTCTGATCTGTTTTTGGGTCGCGTGCATAGCGAAATAGGTTCCGCACCCGATCGGTGTTGGAGGTTTTGGTGTGTATTAGGTGCAATGTTATCTCTAAAGCAACACTGCTCTTCTTCTGCTCCAAAGTTCGAGGTTGTTGTTGATCGTGAGGATCAGAGGATTCCGCGTGGGAAATATGCGGTGCAGGCGGCAGAGCCACTGGTAGCTGCAAACCTAGACGTTGCATCGCTAGAGCCGCGACAGCGGCTACATCAGGGTTCATCGCCGCCTGACTGATCTGAGTGTTTCTGGACGTGGTGTCCGAAAGTCGGGCCCCACGGTGGACGCCAATTGGTTCAGCCAGATTCTGGCTGGACTGGATGTTGCCGTTATACTCCATATGATCAACTACTTCCAGTGTCAACTTCAACGTCGAACACTTGCAAAACAAGAAAGGCATGTCGGGGATTGTGTCCCGATTAGCCCCTCCGACGCTCAAGTGAGGTTTTTTGGTGAAGGAGAGTCCACTGTAATCAGAGAGAATTAGGGTTGTAATCGTATACCTTTGTTGTGGTAAAATCATACCTTATATATGAAGCAGCAACTAGGTTTAGATCTTTTACGTGTTTGCATGGGAGACTCTCTCCTGCTAATGGGTCGGAGAAATCGTTACCTGGGCCTGGACTTGATTTAGTCATAAGGCTGATCTTTGGCGAATGGACCGATCGGCCCATGCATCATTGGTACTGGGTTCGGGCCCAGTATGACCGACCCAACCACCTGCTGATTATTCATATCATAGTAGAAAGAAATTCTTATCTGAGGTAAGAAAATACTTTTGGGAAGATCCGTTGCTCTTTAGGAGATATGCCAACGGGGTGATCAGGAGATCTGTACCCAATAAAGAGATGTGATCAATTTTGCATCATTATCATGCTTCCTTGTATAGAGGACACCATAGGGCCAACAAAACAGCAGCAAAGGTTTTACAATCTGGACTCTATTAACTGACTCTCTTTAAGGATGCTAGGACTTTCGTCATGACTTGTGACAAGTGTCAGAGAACTGGAAACATTGGTAAAAAGCACGAGATGCCTCAATCAGGGATTCTAGAAGTAAAACTATTTGATGTATGGGGCCTGGACTTCATGGGACCGTTTCCAATATCCTTCAAAAATGAATACATCCTTGTGGCGATTGACTACGTGTCTAAGTGGGTGGAAGCCACAGCTTTGTCAAACAACACTGGAGCTAGTGTAGTCAAATTTTAGAAGAAGCAAATATTCTCAAGGTTTGGTATTCCAAGAGCTTTAATAAATGACAATAGGGTACAATTTCATAATCATCAGTTTAAATCTCTATTGTCAAAATATGGGTTTCATTTTAAGTTTGGAATCACCTACCACCCCCAGACTAGTGGGCAAGTTGAGGTATCTAATCGAGAAATCAAGCAAATTTTGGAGAAGACAGTTAATATCTCAAGATAGGATTGGGCATTGAAGCTTGACTACGCTCTATGGGCATATAGGATAGCATACAAACTCCATAAGGATGTCCCTTATAGGTTAGTCTTTGGAAAATCTTGCCATCTTAGGTTGAAACCTAACACAAGCGTTATGGGCAATCCAGAAGTTGAATTTTGATCCCAAAGAAGCTGGACAAAGGAGACTAATGGAGTTGAATGAGCTAGATGAATTTTTCCTTGATGCTTTTGAGAATGCTCGCATATACAAGGAGAGAACTAAGGCCTTTCATGACAGGCATATCCTTTGCCAGGAATTTAAACCTAGTCAAAAAGTTTTGTTATTTAACTCTTGTTTGAAATTATTTCCAGGGAAATTACGACAAGATGGTCGGGATGTTTCGTAGTAACAAAGGCATACCTACATGGAGCAATGGAAATTAGACGGGATGATCAAGAGCCCTTCATGATCAATGGGCAAAGACTTAAGCATTATTTGGAGGGAGAAATGGTGGGATGCATTCCCACCATCTTATTTAAAAGTTGATATCCGAATGGCCGAGTCTAGCTAAAGATATTAAATTTAGCACTCGTTGGGAGGCAACCCAATGGTTCTAACTCTTGTGTTATTTACTTATTAAATTTTCACTCTTTGTCGCATCTTCTTATTTTAGTTGTTGTATGTGTATAGGGATAGTGTTTGCAAGGCATCACAATGACATCTGCCTATAGCATGAGGAATGGCATGCTAACAACTCTTCAAACCTAGAGGTGAGACTCATGTTAAGTATGGAGGAGGTAAGTGGCAATGTCTCTTTATTTTATTTTGATGTTCTTTCAATTTTAGTACTTATACATCATGCATGTGAACATAGGATATCATTGAATGGTTAGAAAGAACAAAAGAAGAGTGGACAAGATGAGAACAATTTTGTAAAAATTGAACATGTTTGTTTAACGGACATAATGTCCGTCAAATGGACATCAGGCGAAACATAGTGCAATTTCACCTGTAAATGTTCGTTAAATGGACATAGATGCCCGCTTAGTGGACATACAATTTCAGCAAAGTCCATTTAACGGACATGCGTTTCCCAGACACCCAAATTGACCCGTAAAGGTCCGTTTAATGGACATTCTTTAAACTTCAAACAAAAAACCCTTTTCTTTTTCTTTTCCTACACTTTCTTCTCCCTTTATCTCTCACCGTCTGTCGCACTTCCTTCTTTTTCTCTCCCTCACCTTCATCCACGCCAACCCTTTGTTGGAGTTATGTAAATATAGTTCCCTGGAAAGCAAGTGTATTTACATGTAACTTTATCTTCTTCAGTTACAGTTTTGTAATGAAAATATTTATTATTAATAAAACAAAAAGTTTGGTTTTATCTGTATGAGCATTATAAATCTGGTCATAAGGTACCAAGATTCATTTGTAAGTAATATACATATACATAGAGATGTATGGGAAACATGTATATTATTAGAATCAATTAATTGATTCACAGTTGAATAATCAAGTTGGTCGTTTGATTATGGTTTAGGCTGTAGTGTTGCGATTTATCTCCATATAAGTAAAGGAGTTTACTTAAAGGGAATGATGAGTTTCATATCATGATAGTAGTAGACTATCGATAATGGCACTATTAAATGAATTGGAATCAAGTATGTTTTCAAGAATAAAGTGGTAGTTACTTTAATCTTAAAACATACAACTTAAGCATTAAACGCTATTATGAACCACAATCTTGATGAGTGGTGAACTCATATGTGTTCATTATAATTCTTGATATGATCGGAATGGATTTTTACAATTATTAATCCGATGTCTGCATGTTGGAATTATTAATTGAAACATGTATCGAGAACATTCACTCGAATAAAGAGTTTATAGTGTTATCATCTCTTAGATGTTTTAAGGAGATTTGGTGATTAAGCTGGAGCGATAGTTTGATGGATTAGCTACCCATCAAGTCTTAACACTAAGATGAGATCTTATGTGTTAATCACCATATAAAGTAAAATGAGAGATCTAGAAGGAAAAACCAACATAAAGGGCAAAGCGGTAATTTTACCCTTTGTTGTGCGGATAGCTATAATAAGGTTCTAAATAGGGTTTGCAATTGGACATATTCTCATAATATTTAATAATTCAAGAGTTCAACTAATTGTCTTTAGTGGAATGACATTTAGTTAATAAGCTAGAATTAATTCGAATGAGATTGAATTATTTACGGGCTTATTGGAGCTTAATTATCAAAGTCAATAAGATTCCCCACTTGGCTTTAAGGAAGGTTATCAAGCTAAGTAAGAAGTAGTTTGGAGGCTTTAAAGTCCATAATTGAATGATGGGCTTATACTAATTAATGGTTAATTGGAAGCCCGTATGTTCATTTAGAAATGGGCTTGTTTTGGTTTAATGTAATTGATTAGATTAATTATATTAAAACAATATTTTTTAAATGGAGAAGAAGCAATTTCGAAATTGTGTTAGGTTAGATGTGTAACCACATTTGACATTAAAATACTAAATAAAGATGGTCTTTATTATGGTTCATCATTATTAAATGGAGTTATGAACTTACCATTAAATGGTTTAATGGTTGGCTTTTAATGTTGGCATGTAACCTATTTGCATTCATTAGATTAAAGATGAAAGATGTGCATTAGATGGACCATCTTCCTTCTTTCTTCTTGCCAAAATCGAAATGGGTATTCAATTATAGGTTATGGTCTTTTCAAATAGCCATTTAAAGATAAATGAAGTAAGTCTCATTTATTGGCTATTTGATGAGTGATTAATGTGAAGTGATGCATTAGATGCCTCTCACTTTTCCATTCATGCATATTTTGAAATTGAGATGTAAGAAAGGGTTCTTGCATGGTTTTTAGACATTCTCTCCTTTAATGCAAGGTAGAACCGAAATTCCTAGGTGAAAGAATTGAGCGAGTTTCAATTTGGTTCTTCTTCTTCTAAGAAAATCTCCTCCAAATATTTCTTCTCCTTTCCCACCAAAGGATTTTGTTAACCTAGTTGTCCTTGAAGAACAAGTGGTAAATCTAATTGGTTGAGGATACCACAACAAGGAAGAAGATAGATTGCTAAAGGAAAAGATTCAAAGGTAAAGGATTTGGATATAAGAAGGAGAGGATAGCGCAGCGAGGATTTAAAACATGCGAAGGAGTCGGTAATTCCTTTTATCTTGTTCTTGGTTTTATTATCCTTATACCATAGCATGTATGGATTAGCATGTTGATTTGGATATATTGCTTCCGCTGCAAGATGATTTCTTAAAAAGTTTTGAAATCTATCGTTTCTCCATACTAAGCATGCTTTCTTTTCCGATCCAACAATTGGTATCAAAGCCGGTTTTTTCATGCATGATTTGGTTCCTATATGGTGGATGCATGGGTTGGCAATCTTTTATGTATACTGCATATTTTTATGTGATAGAAATATATATGGTGTATGTTGCTCTTTTGGTTGTCCATAGAAGTTAAATTTTATCTTATAAGATTTCTTCATTTAGTTGTAACAAGGAGGGTGGTCTATCATCACCATGTTTCCTCCTTGGTTTCTTTTTCTATTTTATTTGATTTTGTAATGTACAAATTGATGTAATGATGAAGAAGGAGCAGCCATGGATTGAAGAAATGGAAAGGTAAAATTTTCGATGTATCTTTGTGTTTTGGCATAAGTTTTGTGAAAACTAAGTTGCTGGAATTTTGTTTCAATGAATCATATTTCAGTTATGATTGGAAAACAAGTGCTGGTTTTTGTTTCAAAGAATCCAATTTCGGTTTGCTAAAATACTAAGTCTTTGTGTTTAATTTTCATGAAATGAGTTTGGTTTAATAAAACAAGTGCTGGAATTTTTGTGTGGGCCCATGAATGTACAAGCTAGAGGAGGTTATGAATATTTCATAACTTTTATAGATGATTACTCAAGACATGACTATTTGTATTTGATGCATAAAAAGAGTGAATCTTTTGAAAAGTTCAAAGAATTCAAAGTGTCGAGAAGCAACTTAGCAAGCCATTAAAAGCAACTTCGATCGGATCGAGGTGGTGAGTATTTATACGGAGAGTTCGGCAATATTTAATTGACAATGGAATTATTTCCAATTTGTCACTCCTCGTACACCTCAGCGAAATGGTGTAGCGAAAGGAGAAATAGAACTCTATTGGAAATGGTAAGATCAATGATGTCTATGCTAGCCTTCGAGAATGGATTACGGGGATGCCATACAACGGCAACATATCTTCTTAACTTTGCTCCATCAAAATCGGTGCCTAAAATACCTAGGGAGTTGTGGACTAGCCGAGTGCCTTCATTGAGGCACTTGAGGACTTAAGCTGTCCGACCCATGTTCTAAAGCGACTCCACAAAGATGGAACCAGGTCGAAGTATGTTTGTTTATAGGATATCTACGGAGAACTCGAGGGTACTATTTTTACAGTCCTTATGATAGGAAGGTATTTGTGTGACAAATGCAAACTTCTTAGAGGAAGAGTTTGTGAGAAATCACAAAGGAAGAAGTGAAGTAGTCTAAAAGAGTTAGCAATTTCATCGAAACCAAGAGTTGTTTTGGATATGAGAATAAGATGTCGAAATGGATTGAAGAGTTGAATCGGAAGTGCAACCTGAACATCAAGATGTGCCTAGACATAGTGGGAGGGTTGTGAGACAACCGATAGGTATCTGGATTTAGGAGAAGGCTTAATTGCCATCTCGGACCAGAAGAAAGCAGATCCGTTCGTATACACGGGCTATTAATGATGTTGATGCGGAAAATGGCTCAAGCAATGGAATCGGAAATAGATTCTATGTATACTAATGAAGTCAGGTCCTTGTAGATCTACCATGTTGGGCCTAGATCCGCTTTAAGCGTTTTGATTTATTTTGAGATTAATTAGAATAATCTGAGACTTAGGGTTTAATTTATAGAAATTTATTGAAAGGGTTTAGTTAAAATTAGAATTTTGAGAAATTCTTGGAAATTAAAAGAATAAGTTAGTGTAGGATTAAATTAGGAAGTTGTTTAGGTTTTAAGGCCTTAAGTTTATCAAGGTGGGCTTTTAGCCCATATTATGAAATTAGATGAGAAAGAAAAGAATTAAAAATGAAAAAAAAAGAAAGAAGGCAAGTGAGTCGTATGAATGGGAGAAGGAAATGAAAATGGTTTGTATATGGTGTTTTAAGTGAAACTACAACGTTTTAGTATGGGTTTTAAGTGAGAAAGAGTTAGTTCTTTAGGCTTTTATCTACAAACTTCGAAACTTTAAGAAGGAAGAGAGTTTTAAATAAATTATAGAGAAAGAGAGGGTTTTTCAGTTGAAGAAGAAGAAGAAGAAGAAGAAGGGAAGTAAGAGATAGGATTTTATGTTTGGAAAAGAAGTTTAAGAGTTTTGTGTAAGAAGAAAGTGGAGGAAGGTTTAATCTCCTATAGAAGCAAAGAAAATTTCGTGGGTTTTGTCCTAAGGTAAGGATTTTGAATTTCTTTGAGTTATTTGGTTAGGTTTTAGTTTAAAAGCTTAGAAAGGTTATGGGTAAAGTTAGATAGGTTAAATTCTACACTTTCGTATCCTTAAAATCGTCGATTTTGATATCCTACGTTCTTATGGGATACTCTTGTTTAATGAAGGTGAATTAAGGCAATTGAAGGAAGGAACAAGGCCTTTGGATCAGTCCAAAGCTAAAAGAATTGAGGTGGGTAATTCCTTAATATTTGAGTTAATGAGTATATTACCGTTTTATAACAAATGTGAATTAAGGTGTTAAAATAACTTGGAAACTTTGTAGGAATTATGCTTGATGATGTATTGGACTTGTATGTGATATTCTTGTTATGAATTCTTGTTGGAATAGTTGGTTCATTGATTTGTTAAGTGGAAATAATAAGAAACTGTGATTTCGGAAAAAGATCGCCGTTTGGCAATTTATATGGAAATGAATTGGTAAATGCCGATAGAGGCAATTGTTCTTGAATTGTGTGAATTATATGTTTCTTTGGGTTTGTGGTGGTCCCATCCGAGTCGGTGCACATCTATTATAGGCTTCTCCCTTTGCCGCTAGTGGCGTGGAGTTCTTCTGAAGGACTCTATTAAATCACGACTACACATAACAACCAGCGGAATGTGTCGTTCGTTCTGTTTCGGATCCACCCGAACCATCTTGTTTGTGATCTTATGAAAAGTTAGATCGTTTTGTGATATGTGCTATTTGTAAACTGTTGATATGATGCATTCGACGAAAAGATTTGAAACTTTTAATGTTTTCTTTTATGTGATATTGTTTGAATATGAAAAAAATGAATAACGGTTTCTGCTTGTTTCTCGTTTATTAAGTTATTACCCACGGAGCCGTCAAGCTCACCCCCTTTTCCTCCACAGTGTCGAGCGGCCGAGTCACCGCGTCGGGATTGAGGCAACTCCGATCTTGTTTTATTTTAAGTTGTATTTGAAGTTATGTTTTGAGAAAATAGGCTTTAGATTGCATTTTGGACTTTTATGTACTTTTTACTACTTTTGATGTAATCGGGTCAAAATGCCCTCTAAAGCCTTGTATGAATTCAATTCCACGTGTTTGTGAGAATTTTGGATTTGAAATATATCTTGTGTTTGTTTCTTGTAAAAGTATTGTTGTATGGTTATAATGACAAAAGAAAAGAATGAGATTGTAAGATTTTATGGTTTGGAATTGAGTAGATGTTTAAAAGTGGAAATGCTTGATGATTTGAGAAATATGTAGAATCCTAGGGTGTGTTGCTGCCTTGAGATATTGAGTTTTATGCAGGTTGTGTGTTTGATTGAAGAAATTTGGGATAGATGTAAATTAGGGAGGTGCTGTCCAATTTTCCAGAAATTGGGCAGCAACTTCCATTCAATTTAGAGTGGCTTAAAGCTTGAATTGGTTTGGATGGTCTTCTTGAAGAATGTAGAGAATGATTAGAGCTTTCCAACGACATATAATATGTCTCAATTGAACTTAGGATGAAGAGTTATGAGAATGGAAATGTTTCAGCTGCTGTTAGAATCACTGAAATTTTGCAGCAACTTTGGAGGCTTTTCGTCCAATTAGAGACTGATCTGGGTTTTGTGTTCTTCACGAAAGATGTAGATTACCTTTCTATCTTTAAAACGAGCTATGATTTGCAGTTATTGGAGTTAGGAATCAAAAGTTATGAGCTTTGGAAGTTGACAGTTACTGTTCATATAAGCAAAGTTACTGTTTCATTGGTTAGTTTTTAGGCTGAAACTTTGAGTGTGTTTTTACCCTCTTTAAGGATTGAATTGATTTTTGTTCTCTTCATGAAACTTGTAGAGCTTCTTTTTATCTTTCCAACGAGGTATAATGTGTCATTTTTAGACTTATGTGCTAAGAGATATGAATTTTCAAATTTTAGACTTTGGGTAGGAAATTGTATTTTTGGGCTGAATCTTTGACCCCAAATATGATCATCTTAATGGCTAAATTAATTTTAAATCCTTCTAGGAAGTTGTAGAACTCCTTTTACCTTTCTAATAACACTAAGTTTGCGAGTTTGATTTGGGGTGAAAAGTTAGACTTATTGAAAATTAAAGGGTTATTTGATTTTCAAAAATAAAAATAAAATAAAATAAAATTACAATTAAAATTAACTTTGCTCCTCACTAGTGCGAGTCTCCTCGCACTAGCGAGAAGCAAAGCTCCTTGCTCCTTGCTAGTGCGAGACTGCACTAGCGAGAACAAAAAAAATTTTAATTTTTTTATTTTTTATTTTTAATTATTTCAAATTTTCTAAATTATAAATAAAGTCATTTTTCTATTTTCTTCGTCTTTCCTCCGTTTGACCTCCGATTTTAACGATGTTTGAAGCATTAGATTACTAAAGAAAAATTTATACCCTTTTAGTAAAATAAGAGTTTGAGTTTTAGTGGAAATTACGGATAAGATTAAGCGAATCGATTGTGTGACTAGTTTGGATATAAATCCGTTTTTAAGCATTTGTGATCTATAAAGATCGGATTGAGGCGATTTTGATTCTATGTAACCAAGAGATATGAAATTTCGTTTTAGCTAAAATTGGATTTAGTTATGGGCCTAGCAGATTAACTTTTATTGGATGAAAATTAGAGCAATATTAGTAAATTTTGTTGGGATGGCGTTAACTTAAGTTCATTTCGAGGTTTGCTTCGTGGTGAGGAATCCCTCCCTCGTGAGATCGCGGCGTCAGATGTCACGTGGGGCGTCAGACACCTTGACTCACCGGAGGAGGTTCAACACTATAATATCGAGCTTTCGGTTGTAGGTTTAGGTAGTTCAGTGGAAAGAAAATGTAAGGTTTGGTGGATGTATTTGAAAGTAATTTATGTGTATTATTGTGTTATTTTGAATTGTTTTAAATGCTTTTGAATGTGGATTTTGCATGAAATTTTGCATAAACTAAAGTAAAATTATTTTGCATGCCTTAAGATTTTCACTGGTTTTCTCTTGAAGGATTATTATGCCACGTCGGGGTAGAACCCAGGGACTCGATCTCGCTCAAGTTCTCGCCAGGGAGAGTGCTGAGAGGGTCTCATGTTCCACAAGATGCGAGGGACACATTCTGCTCCGGCCCCGAGGCACTAGTGTTCAACCCGAGGAACCTCCTCCTCCTCCTCCTCTTGTCTTGCGGTTATGGACCCTTGGTCTTCGAGCCTTTGCCCAGCTTTTACTTTTGCCATGGGTCAAGGGTCTCGAGCTTCCATGCCGATTTGATGTGAGAGGTGGGCAGTTTGATAAGCTGCGGAAGTTTGGGCGGTGGACTTTCATGGTACCACCATCTGAAGAAGCGAGTCTTGGTTTAGGAGGACAGAAGAGTCTAGTTCGGATGAAATGTTACGATGAGGAGAAGCTAGAATATCTTTGTCGATCTCTCTGCAGGCGATGCTCTCCAGGTGAGTCGATCCTGAGCAGGCCGTGCCACCGGTGCTTTATGGAAGGATTTTGGAGAGTTATTTGGAAGAAGTATCTTTCCGGTCTATGCGAGACAAGGCCGGGAGTTTCTTAATTTGACTCGAGAGAGAGATGACCGTTAGCAGTATGGCGGAGATTCACCCATTGTCGGTGTATCGGCTCATATTGTGGCGATGAGGAAGATAAATGTAGGAAGTTTGAGGAGGCCTCCACTTGGGCATCGAGAGAAGGTAATGCTTCATAACTGTGACTATCGGCGGTGGTAGATCTTGTACTCAGTGAAGCTAGAGAACATCAGTGGAAGTGGCGAAGAGAAAAGCGAGAGCGATCGTTAGGAGAGGGGCGATGTGCGGTCGGTGAAAAGGGTGGTAAAGTGCGGACTCGGACTTCAGAGTCGGGGAGGCGATAGTGGCCCTCGCAGAGTAAACGATTGAGCGAGTCGATCTGAGGTTCCTCGGCGGGAGAAGCAATGAAACGTAGAGAAGTAGGAATCAGATTCCTCCGTGTCGACCTTGTGGGCATCCGCGATCGGGAGAGTGCTATAGGGTTATCGGGTTACTGTTTTAAGTGCGGGGAGAAGGGCCGCAGAATCGAGATTGTCCTCGGATGCTCGGAGGAAAGGATCTCACCTCGGGCTCGAGAGGAGAGCGAAGCAGTGGGGACGGGCCCGACACAGGGTGGCGATTACAGGTCAGTCTGGAGCTCAATCTGCGAGGGGAGACCGAGAGGGCAAGCCTGAGGCCGAGTTTTGCTATGACTCGTGAGGAGGCTGCAGCCGCACCGGAGGTTGTTACTGGTATGGCTCAGCTCTTTCATTCTGCTGTGTATGTTCTGTTTGATTCTGGTAGCACCCATTCCTTTGTCTCTGCTAGTATGATATTGCCTGGTATGCAATCAGTTCTATTGGATGATTTTCTGCTTGTTAGTACTCCGTTAGGGAGAAATGTCATTGTGAGCCGGATCTTTCGAGATTGTGAGCTTGTTATCGACGGATCTAGTTTGGTAGTAGATCTACTACCTCTAGATCTGAAGGGATTAGATGTGATCGTTGGAATCGACGTAATGGAGAAGTATAAGGCGAAGTTAGATTGTGGTCGAAAGGAAGTTGAATTTGATCTGGGAGAGGGTCAGACAGTGGTTTTCACAGGAGATAGAAAGTTGACACCGCCAAGGCTTGTTTCAGCTTTGTTAGCTGACAGATTGATGGGGAGAGGCTGTGAAGCCTTCTTGGCGTGTGTTATGGATACTAGTGTGAAGGAGAGTAAGGTAGAGGATATTCCCATTGTGAGGAATTTCGATGTATTTCTGAGGTTACCGTTTGCCACGAAGAGGGAGATCGAGTTTGCTATTGATTTGGCTCCGGGATGACTCTATTTCTATTCCACCTACGGGATGGCTCGGTGGTGAAAGAACTTAAGGAGCATTGGAGGATCTTTTGGAGAAAGGGGTTCATTAGGCCGAGCACCTCATCTTGGGGTGCGCCATCTTGTTGTTAAGAAGAAGGATGGCACTTGGCGTATGTGCATTGATTATAGGAGGATCAATAAAGTGACAGTGAAGAACAAGTATCCTCTACCTCGGATAGATGATTTGTTTGATCAGCTGCAGGGGGCAACGGTCTTCTCTAAGATCGATCTCAGGTCTGGCTACCATCAACTCAGGATTAAGGAGTCTGATGTGAGCAAGACAGCCTTCAGGACTCGGTATGGCCATTATGAATTTCTGGTTATGCCTTTTGGATTAACCAATGCTCCTACTGCTTTTATGGATCGATGAGCAGGGGTCTTCAGGTTTCTAGATCGGTTTGTTATCGTGTTTATCGATGACATTACGATATATTCAAGAATGAGGAAGAACATGGGGAGCACTTGAGAATTGTATTGCGAGAGGTTGAGGAGAGAGAGTTGTATGCCAAATTCACGAAATGTGAATTTTGGCTTCATGAATGGTCTTCTTGGGTCATATTGTTTCGAAAAAGGGTACATGTAGATCCCAAGATAGAAAGCCGTGGTGTTGGCATGTTCCGCGACGATGGCCCGAGGTGAGGAGCTTTACGGGTTTGGCGGCTATTATCGGAGATTTGTGGAGGTTTCTCGATGATTTCCCTCCTTTGACTAAATTATTAAGGAAGAACCAAAAGTTTATACGGGTGAAGAGTGCCATGAGTTTTGAGGCTGAAACAGATTGACTAGTGCTCCGATTTTGGCTTTACCAGGGAGAGGAAGGTTATCTTGTATATAGTGATGCTTCCGGAAGGGGTTAGGATGTGTGCTTATGCGGGGAGATAAGGTGATAGCATATGCCTCACGGCTAAAACCTTATGAGATGAACTATCAGACCCATGATCCAGAGTTAGCAGTATGGTCTTTGCTTTGAAGATCTGGAGACATTATTTGTATGGAGTGCAAACCGGGATCTTCACAGATCATAAAAGTCTCAAATATCTGTTGAGTCGAAGGAGCTGAATTTGAGGCAGGCGATGGATTGAGCTGCTCGAGGATTATGACTGTTGATGGGTATCATCGGGTAAGGCAAATGTAATTCTTGATGCCTTGAGTAGAAAGTCTTCCATAGCATATGTGCGAACGGTCTATTTACCGCTATTGGAAGAGATGGCGAAGCTCGGGATCGACTTGAAGCGAGAAAAGTCGATTGCATGATTGCTACTTTCGGGTAAGACCGATCCTCGAGAGAAAGTAAGAGAGTTGCGAGTTCGAATCCAGAGTTGAGTAAGCTGCGGGAAGAGGTGCAAAGGGTAAGGAGTCCGATATGGTCTTTGAGTGACGATGGACTCTGACGATCGAGAATAGACTCTGTATTCGATGTTAAGGAGGTTAAAGATGAAATTCGGATGAGGCGTAATGCACCTTATGTTATGCACCCAGGCGCACCGGGATGTATAGAGATCTCGAGAACATTTACGGTGGAGAGGGATGAAAAGGATGTGGTGAATATGTGAGTAAGTGTATGCGGTGTGTCGCAAGTCAAGGCCGAGCATCGAGCACCTTGAACCAATTGAGGCCATTACCCATTCTGAGTGGAAATGGCGGAGAGTCACTATGGATTTTCGATGGGATTGCCTAAGACCCGATGGGAGGCATGATGCCATATAGGTGATTGTGGATAGATTGTGAAATCAGCCCATTTTCGCAATCGAGACGAATGATCCGCTGCATGTGTTAGCCAAGAAATATATTGATGAGATTGTGAGATTGCATGGGATCCGGATTCGATTGTATCGATCGGGACCCTCGCTTTCGTCGAGATTTTAGGGCGGTTGCGGGAGGCTTTAGGTACTAAGTTGAGTTTGATCGCTTTCCATCCTCGGACCGATGGTCGGTCTGAGAGGACCATCTGGACTCTCGAGGCATGCTCGGGACTTGTGTGATGGATTTTAGAGGAGCATGGGATGAGCACTTGCCTCGATCGAATTTGCATATAATAATTAGTATCATTCGAGCATTCAGATGGCTCCTTATGAGGCTACTGTATGGGAGGAGATGTAGGACTCCGTGTGTTGGGATGCGAGGAGATAGGAGACTTTGGGTCGAGTTGATTGGATGACCGTTGATAAGGTCAATTTGATTAAGCAAAAGTGAAAGCGTACGGAGACGGGATGAAGAGCTATGAGGATGCTCATGGGAAAGAGATGGAGTATGAGGTCGGTGATAAGGTGTTTCTTAAGACTTCTCCGTGGAAAGGATTACGAGATTGGCGAAAGGGTAAGTTGAGTCCGGGTATGTGGGACCGTATGAGATTACGGAGAGGATTGGTCCGTTGGCTTCTGAGTTAGCTCGCCTCCGGAGTTATCGATTCACGATGTTTTCATGTTTCTATCTTTGAGGAGATATCGATCGAGATCCTCCCATGTCATTCAGGTGATGAAGTTCAGTTGAGTGATGACTTGAGTTATGAAGAGCTTCGGTGTAGATCTTGGATACTAAAGAAAGGTTCTCGGGAATAAGACATTCGAGTTGGTAAAGTCTTATGGAAGAATCATTCATGAAGAAGCCACGTGGGAGCCATTGGAAGCTATGAAGGAGAAGTACCCCATCTCTTCGATGATTGAGTGCAATTTGAGGGCGAAATTCTTTTAAGGGGAGAAATGTTGGGCCCGATCCGCTTTAAGCGTTTTGATTTATTTTGAGATTAATTAGAATAATCTGAGACTTAGGGTTTAATTTATAGAAATTTATTGAAAGGGTTTAGTTAAAATTAGAATTTTGAGAAATTCTTGGAAATTAAAAGAATAAGTTAGTGTAGGATTAAATTAGGAAGTTGTTTAGGTTTTAAGGCCTTAAGTTTATCAAGGTGGGCTTTTAGCCCATATTACTTGAAATTAGATGAGAAAGAAAGAATTAAAAATGAAAAAAAAAAGAAAGAAGGCAAGTGAGAGTCGTATGAATGGGAGAAGGAAATGAAAATGGTTTGTATATGGTGTTTTAAGTGAAACTACAACGTTTTAGTATGGGTTTTAAGTGAGAAAGAGTTAGTTCTTTAGGCTTTTATCTACAAACTTCGAAACTTTAAAAGGAAGAGAGTTTTAAGTAAATTATAGAAAGAGAGGGTTTTTCAATGAAGAAGAAGAAGAAGAAGAAGAAGGGAAGTAAGAGATAGGATTTTATGCTTGGAAAGAGAAGTTTAAGAGTTTTGTGTAAGAAGAAAGTGGAGGGGAAGGTTTAATCTCCCTATAGAAGCAAAGAGAATTTCGTGGGTTTTGTCCTAAGGTAAGGATTTTCGAATTTCTTTGAGTTATTTGGTTAGGTTTTAGTTTAAAGAGCTTAGAAAGGTTATGGGTAAAGTTAGATAGGTTAAATTCTACACTTTCGTATCCTTAAAATCGTCAGATTTTGATATCCTACGTTCTTATGGGATACTCTTGTTTAATGAAGGTGAATTAAGGCAATTGAAGGAAGGAACAAGGCCTTTGGATCAGTCACAAAGCTAAAAGAATTGAGGTGGGTAATTCCTTAATATTTGAGTTAATGAGTATATTACCGTTTTTATAACAAATGTGAATTAAGGTGTTAAAATAACTTGGAAACTTTGTAGGAATTATGTTTGATGATGTATTGGACTTGTATGTGATATTCTTGTTATGAATTCTTGTTGGAATAGTTGGTTCATTGATTTGTTAAGTGGAAATAATAAGAAACTGTGATTTCGGAAAAAGATCGCCGTTTGGCAATTTATATGGAAATGAATTGGTAAATGCCGATAGAAACAATTGTTCTTGAATTGTGTGAATTATATGTTTCTTTGGGTTTGTGGTGGTCCCATCCGAGTCGGTGCACGTCTATTATAGGCTTCTCTGCTTTTGCTTGCTAGTGGCCGTGGAGTTCTTCTGAAGGACTCCTATTAAATCACGACTACACATAACCGCTTCTTGGAATGTGTCGTTAGATTCTTTCGGATCCACCGAACCATCTTGTTTGTGATCTTATGAAAAGTTAGATCGTTTTGTGATATGTGCTATTTGTAAACTGTTGATATGATGCATTCGACGAAAAGATTTGAAACTTTTAATGTTTTCTTTTATGTGATATTGTTTGAATATGAAAAAATGAATAACGGTTTCTGCTTGTTTCTCGTTTATTAAGTTATTACCCACGAACCGTCGAGCTCACCCCCTTTTCCCTCCACAGTGTCGGCGAGAATCGAGTCACCGATCGGGATTGAGGCAACTCGATCTTTGTTTTGTTTTAAGTTGTATTTGAAGTTATGTTTTGAGAAAATAGGCTTTAGATTGCATTTTGGACTTTTATGTACTTTTACTACTTTTGATGTAATCGGGTCAAAATGCCCTCTAAAGCCTTGTATGAATTCAATTCCACATGTTTGTGAAATTTTGGATTTGAAATATATCTTGTCTTTGTTTCTTGTAAAAGTATTGTTGTATGGTTATAATGACAAAAGAAAAGAATGAGATTGTAGATTTTATGGTTTGGAATTGAGTAGATGTTTAAAAGTGGAAATGCTTGATGATTTGAGAAATATGTAGAATCCTAGGGTGTGTTGCTGCCTTGAGATATTGACTTTTATGCAGGTTGTGTGTTTGATTGAAGAAATTTGGGATAGATGTAAATTAGGGAGGTGCTGTCCAATTTTCCAGAAATTGGGCAACAACTTCCATTCAATTTAGAGTAGCTTAAAGCTTGAATTGGTTTGGATGGTCTTCTTGAAGAATGTAGAGAATGATTAGAGCTTTCCAACGACATATAATATGTCTCAATTGGACTTAGGATGAAAGAGTTATGAGAATGGAAATGTTTCAGCTGCTGTTAGAATCACTGAAATTTTGCAGCAGCTTTGGAGGCTTTTCGTCCAATTAGAGACTGATCTGGGTTTTGTGTTCTTCACGAAGATGTAGATTACCTTTCTATCTTTAAAACGAGCTATGATTTGCAGTTATTGGAGTTAGGAATCAAAGTTATGAGCTTTGGAAGTTGACAGTTACTGTTAATATAAGCAAAGTTACTGTTTCATTGGTTAGTTTTAGGCTGAAACTTTGGTATGTTTTACCCTCTTTAAGGATTGAATTGATTTTGTTCTCTTCATGAAACTTGTAGAGCTTCTTTTATCTTTCAACGAGGTATAATGTGTCATTTTTAGACTTATGTGCTAAGAGATATGAATTTTCAAATTTTAGACTTTGGGTAGGAAATTGTATTTTTGGGCTGAATCTTTGACCCCAAATATGATCATCTTAATGGCTAAATTAATTTTTAAATCCTTCTAGGAAGTTGTAGAACTCCCTTTTATCTTTCTAATAACACTAAGTTTGCGAAGTTTCGATTTCGGGGTGAAAAGTTAGACTTATTGAAAATTAAAGGGTTATTTCAGATTTTCAAAAAAAAAAAAAAATACAATTAAAATTACAATTAAAATTAACTTTGCTCCTCACTAGTGCGAGTCTCCTCGCACTAGCGAGGAACAAAAAATTTTTAATTTTTATTTATTATTTTATTATTTTTTAATTATTTCTAATTTTCTAAATTATAAATAAAGTCATTTTTCTATTTTCTTCGTCTTTCCTCCGTTTGACCTCCGATTTTAACGATGTTTGAAGCATTAGATTACTAAAAGAAAATTTATACCTTTTAGTAAAATAAGAGTTTCAGGTTTTAGTCGGAAATTACGGATAAGATTAAAGCGAATCAATTGTGTGATGATTTGGATATAAATCCGTTTTTGAAGCGATTTTGTGATCTATAAAGATCGGATTGAGGCGATTTTGATTCTATGTAACCAAGAGATATGAAATTTCGTTTTAGCTAAGAATTCGGATTTAGTTATGGGCCTAAGCAGATTAACTTTTATTGGATGAAAATTAGAGCAATATTAGTAAATTTTGTTGGGATAGCGTTAACTTAAGTTCATTTGAGGTTTGCTTCGTGGTGAGAATCCCTCCCTCGTGAGATGCGCGTCCAGATGTCACGTAGGACGTCGGGCACGCGACTCACCGGAGAGGGGTTCCAACATACCACTAGGTCTAAAAACCATAGGGTGTAAATGGATCTACAAAAGGAAAAGGGGATCGGATGGAAAGGTAGAGACCTTTAAAGCTAGATTGGTAGCTAAAGGCTATACTCAAAAGGAGGGTATAGACTACGAGGAGACTTTTTCTCCGGTTGCCATGCTTAAGTCCATCAGGATTCTTTTGGCCATAGCAGCCTATTTCGATTATGAAATATAAAAATGGATGTCAAGACCGCATTTACGAATGGAGATCTTGAGGAGACCATTTATATGGCCCAACCGAAAGGATTCATTAAGCTAGGTAATGAGCATAAGGTTTGCAAGTTGCAAGGTCCATTTATGGACTTAAGCAAGCATCTAGGTCTTGGAACATTAGGTTTGATAAGGCTATCAAAACCTATGGGTTCATCTGAAAACCTAGATGAGCCTTGTGTTACAAAAGAATACAAGAAGGTAAGGTTACTTTCCTAATCCTGTATGTTGATGACATTCTGCTCATTGGGAATGATGTGGGAATGTTATCTGCGGTTAAGGGATGGCTGAATGAACAGTTTTCAATGAAGGATTTGGGAGAGGCTACCTATGTTCTAGGGATCAAACTTATAATGGATCGTAAGAACAAGAAGATAGTTTTGTCCCAACTAACCTACATTGAGAATATGCTCAATAAGTTAGCCATGCAAGATTCCAAGAGGTTTCACTCTACTAGACATGGAATCAAACTTTCAAAGGAACAAGCACCTAAAACCCAAGAGGAGGTTGAGCGCATCGTAACATTCCATATGCTTGGCGGTTGGTAGTTTGATGTATGCAATCTTGTGCACTAGATCGGATATCATTACATGATGGGACCGGTAGCGATTTCAGTCCAATCGAGAATGGAACATTGAATTGCGGTTAAGTTTATACTTAAGTATCTTCGTGGGACGAAGAACTTAATGCTTGTTTACTCTGGAAGTAATCTTATTCGAAGCGGGATATCTGATTCGATTTCAATCGATGTTGATTCAGAAATCAACTTACGGTTCTATATTTACTTTAGGAGATGGAGCCATAGTTTGGAGGTGTCAAGCAATCTTTTATTGCTGATTCGACTATGGAGGTTGAGTATGTTCTCTTGTGAGCGGCAAAAGGAATCAGCTCTGGAAGTTCCTAAATGATTTGGAGGTAGTTCGAGGCGAGAAAAAGCCATTACAATTTATTGTGATAATAGTGGGGCGATGGCTAATTCTAAAGAACCTCGGAACCCTGAAAGCGCCAAACACATTGGCGAAAGTATCATCTCATAAGGAGATAATACAACGTGGAGAATTGGATGTGGTAAAGATTTCTGAGCAAAACCTTGCAGATCCGTTCACAAAGACATTGACTCAAAAGAGCTTTGAGGGTCACCTAGAAGGATGGGAATGAAGGATATGTCAAAGTTGCTTTAGGGCAAGTGGGGAGATTGTTGGAGTTATGTAAATATAGTGCCTGGAAAACAAGTGTATTTACATGTAACTTTATCTTCTTGATTCTGATTTTATAATGAAAATATTTATTATTAATAAAACAAAAGAGTTTGGTTTTATCTGTATGAGCATTATATATCTGGTCATAAGGTACCAAGATTCATTTGTAAGTAATATACATATACATAGAGATGTATGGGAAACATGTATATTATTAGAATCTGAATTAATTGATTCACAGTTGAATAATCAAGTTGGTCGTTTGATTATGGTTTTAGGCTGTAGTGTTGCGATTTATCTCCATATAAGTAAAGGAGTTTACTTAAAGGGAATGATGAGTTTCATATCATGATAGTAGTAGACTATCGATAATGGCACTATTAAATGAATTGGAATCAAGTATGTTTTCAAGAATAAAGCGGGCCGTTACTTTAATCTTAAAACATACAACAAGCATTCGCTATTATGAACCACAATCTTGATGAGTGGTGAACTCATATGTGTTCATTATAATTCTTGATATGATCGGAATGGATTTTTACGAGGTATTAATCCGATTATGCATGTTGGAATTATTAATTGAAACATGTATCGAGAACATTCACTCAAATAAAGAGTTTATAGTGTTATCATCTCTTCTAGATGTTTTAAGGAGATTTGGTGATTAAGCTGGCGCCATGGTTTGATGGACTAGCTACCCATCAAGTCTTAACACTAAGATGAGATCTTATGTGTTAATCACCATATAAAGTAAAATGAGAGATCTAGAAGGAAAAACCAACATAAGGACAAAGCGGTAATTTTACCCTTTGTTGTGCGGATGGCTATAATAAGGTTCTAAATAGGGTTTGCAATTGGACATATTCTCATAATATTTAATAATTCAAGAGTTCAACTAATTGTCTTTAGTGGAATGACATTTAGTTAATAAGCTAGAATTAATTCCAATGAGATTGAATTATTTCTGGGCTTATTGGAGCTTGAATTATCAAAATCCAATAAGATTCCCCATTTGGCTTTAAGGAAGGTTATCAAGCTAAGTAAGAAGTAGTTTGGAGGCTTTAAAAGTCCATAATTGAATGATGGGCTTATACTAATTAATGGTTAATTGGAAGCCCATATGTTCATTTAGAAATGGGCTTGTTTTGGTTTAATGTAATTGATTAGATTAATTATATTAAAACAATATTTTTTTTAAATGGAGAAGAAGCAATTTCGAAATTGTGTTAGGTTAGATGTGTAACCACACATTTGACATTAAAATACTAAATAAAGATGGTCTTTATTATGGTTCATCATTATTAAATGGAGTTATGAACTTACCATTAAATGGTTTAATGGTTGGCTTTTAATGTTGGCATGTAACCTATTTGCATTCATTAGATTAAAGATGAAAGATGTGCATTAGATGGACCATCTTCCTTCTTTCTTCTTGCCAAAACGAAATGGGTATTCAATTATAGGTTATGGTCTTTTCAAATAGCCATTTTAAAGATAAATGAAGTAAGTCACATTTATTGGCTATTTGATGAGTGATTAATGTAAGTGATGCATTGAATGCCTCTCACTTTTTCCATTCATGCATATTTCGAAATTGAGATGTAAGAAAGGGTTCTTGCATGGTTTTAGACATTCTCTCCTTTCATGCAAGGTAGAACCGAAATTCCTAGGTGAAAGAATTGAAAGAGTTTGATTTTGGTTCTTCTTCTTCTAGAAAATCTCCTCCAAATATTTCTTATCCTTTCCCACCAAAGGATTTTGTTAACCTAGTTGTCCTTGAAGAACAAGTGGTAAATCTAATTGGTTGAGGATACCTGAACAAGGAAGAAGATAGATTGCTAAAGGAAAGACTTCAAAGGCAAAGGATTTGGATATAAGAAGGAGAGGATAAGCGAGGATTTAAAGTTATGAATGAAGGAGTCGGTAATTCCTTTTATCTTGTTCTTGGATTTATTATCCTTATACCACATCATGTATGGATTAGCATGTTGATTTGGATATATTGCTCCCGCTGCAAGATGATTTCTTAAAAAGTTTTGAAATCTATCGTTTCTCCATACTAAGCATGCTTTCTTTTTCCGATCCAACAATTGGTATCAGAGCCAGGTTTTTTCATGCATGATTTCGGTTCCTATATGGTGGATGCATGGGTTGGCAATCTTTTTATGTATACTGCATATTTTTATGTGATAGAAATATATATGGTGTATGTTTCTCTTTTGGTTGTCCATAGAAGTTAAATTTTATCTTGTAAGATTTCTTCATTTGGTTGTAACAAGGAGGGTGGTCTATCATCACCATGTTTCCTCCTTGGTTTCTTTTTTCTATTTTATTTGATTTTGTAATGTACAAATTGATGTAATGATGAAGAAGGAGCAGCCATGGATTGAAGAAATGGAAAGGTAAAATTTTCGGTGTATCTTTTTGTGTTTTGGCATAAGTTTTGCGAAAACTAAGTTGCTGGAATTTTTGTTTCAATGAATCATATTTCAGTTATGATTGGAAAACAAGTGCTGGTTTTTTGTTTCAAAGAATCCAATTTCGGTTTTGCTAAAATACTAAGTGCTGTGTTTAATTTTCATGAAATGAGTTTCAGTTTTAATAAAACAAGTGCTGGAATTTTTTGTGTGGGCCCATGAATGTACAAGCTAGAGGAGGTTATGAATATTTCATAACTTTTATAGATGATTACTCAAGACATGGCTATTTGTATTTGATGCATAAAAAGAGTGAATCTTTTGAAAAGTTCAAAAATTCAAAGTCAAGTTGAGAAGCAACTTGGCAAGCCATTAAAAGCGACTTCGATCGGATCGAGGTGGTGAGTATTTATCCGGAGAGTTCCAGCAATATTTAATTGACAATGGAATTGTTTCCAATTTGTCACTCCTCGTACACCTCAACAGAATGGTGCAGCAGAGGAGAAATAGAACTCTATGGAAATGGTAAGATCAATGATGTCCTATGCTAGCCTTCGAGAATCGTTCGGGATATGCCATACAAGCAACAACATATCTTCTTAACTTTGCTCCATCCAAATCGGTGCCTAAAACACCTAGGGAGTTGTGGATCGGCCGAGTGCCTTCATTGAGGCACTTGAGGACTTAGGGCTGTCCAGCCCGTGTTCTAAAGCACGAATCCACAAAGATGGAACCAAGGTCGAAGTATGTTTGTTTATAGGATATCCTACGGAACTCGAGGGTACTATTTTTACAGTCCTCATGATAGGAAGGTATTTGTGTCGACAAATGCAAACTTCTTAGAGGAAGAGTTTGTGAGAAATCACAAAGGAAGAAGTGAAGTAGTACTAAAGGAGTTAGCAATTTCATCGAACCAAGAGTTGTTTTGGATATGATGAACAAGATGTCGAAATGGATTCAAGAGTTGAATCGAAGTGCAACTGAACATCAAGATGTGCCTAGGCGTAGTGGGAGGTTGTGAGACAACCAGATAGGTATCTGGGTTTAGGAGAAGGCTTAATTGCCATCTCGGACTAAGAAGAAACAGATCCGTTACGTATACACAGGCTATTAATGATGTTGATGCAGAAAATGGCTCAAGGCAATGGAATCGAAAATAGATTCTATGTATTCTAATGAAGTTCAGGTCCTTGTAGATCTACCACCAGTCAAAAACCATAGGGTGTAAATGGATCTACAAAGGAAAAGGGATCGGATGGAAAGGTAGAGACCTTTAAAGCTAGATTGGTAGCTAAAGGCTATACTCAAAAGGAGGTATAGACTACGAGGAGACTTTTCTCCGGTTGCCATGCTTAAGTCCATCAGATTCTTTTGGCCATAAAGACCTAGTTCGATTATGAAATATGGCAAATGGATGTCAAGACCGCATTTTGAATGGAGATCTTGAGGAGACCATTTATATGGCCCAACCAGAAGGATTCATTGAGCTAGGTAATGAGCATAAGGTTTGCAAGTTGCAAAGGTCCATTTATGGACTTAAACAAGCATCTAGGTCTTGGAACATTAGGTTTGATAAGGCTATCAAAACCTATGGGTTCATACAAAACCTAGATGAGCCTTGTGTTTACAAAAGAATACAAGAAGGTAAGGTTACTTTCCTAATCACGTATGTTGATGACATTACGCTCATTAGGAATGATGTGGGAATGTTATCTGCGGTTAAGGATGGCTGAATGAGCAGTTTTCAATGAAGGATTTGGGAGAGGCTACCTATGTTCTAGGGATCAAACTTATAAGGATCGTAAGAACAAGAAGATAGTTTTGTCTCAACTAACCTACATTGAGAATATGCTCAATAAGTTAGCCATGCAAGATTCCAAGAGGGTTTCACTCTACTAGACATGGAATCAAACTTTCAAAGAACAAGCACCTAAACCCAAGAGGAGGTTGAGCGCATCGTAACATTCCATATGCTTGAGTTGGTAGTTTGATGTATGCAATCTTTGCACTAGACGGATATATCATTACGCAGATGGGATAGTAAGCAATTTCATCCAATCGAGAATGGAACATTGGACTGCGGTTAAGTTTATACTTAAGTATCTTCGTGGGACGAAGAACTTAATGCTTGTTTACTCTGGAAGTAATCTTATTAGGCGGATATCGGATTCTGATTTCCAATCAGATGTTGATTCAAGAAATCAACTTACGGTTCTATATTTACTTTAGGAGGTGGAGCCATAGTTTGGAGGTGTCAAGCAATCTTGTATTGCTGATTCGACTATGGAGGTGAGTATGTTCTGCTTGCCAGAAGCGGCGAAGGAAGCGATCAGCTCAGGAAGTTCCTAAATGATTTGGAGGTAGTTCTAGAGGCGAAAAAGCCATTACACTTTATTGTGATAATAGTGGGCGGTGGCTAATTCTAAAGAACCTCGGAACCAAAGCGCCAAACACATTGGCGAAAGTATCATCTCATAAGGGAGATAATACAACGTGGAGAACTGGATGTGGTAAAGATTCCTACTGAGCAAAACCTTGCGATCCGTTCCAAAGACATTGACTCAAAAGAGCTTTGAGGGTCACCTAGAAGGATGGGAATGAAGGATATGTCAAACTTGCTTTAGGGCAAGTGGGAGATTGTTGGAGTTATGTAAATATAGTGCCTGAAAGCAAGTGTATTTACATGTAACTTTATCTTCTTGATTCTGAGTTTTGTAATGAAAATATTTATTATTAATAAAACAAAAGAGTTTGGTTTTATCTGTATGAGCATTATATATTTGGTCATAAGGTACCAAGATTCATTTGTAAGTAATATACATATACATAGAGATGTATGGGAAACATGTATATTATTAGAATCAATTAATTGATTCACAGTTGAATAATCAAGTTGGTCGTTTGATTATGGTTTAGGCGTAGTGTTGCGATTTATCTCCATATAAGTAAAGGAGTTTACTTAAAGGGAATGAGGAGTTTCATATCATGATAGTAGTAGACTATCGATAATGGCACTATTAAATGAATCTGGAATCAAGTATGTTTTCAAGAATAAAGTGGGCGTTACTTTAATCTTAAAACATACAACTTAAGCATTCGCTTATTATGAACCAAAATCTTGATGAGTGGTGAACTCATATGTGTTTCATTATAATTCTTGATATGATCGGAATAGATTTTTACAGGTATTAATCCGATTATCCGCATGTTGGAATTATTAATTGAAACATGTATCGAGAACATTCACTCGAATAAAGAGTTTATAGTGTTATCATCTCTTAGATGTTTTAAGGAGATTTGGTGATTAAGCTGGCGCGATGGTTTGATGGACTAGCTACCCATCAAGTCTTAACACTAAGATGAGATCTTATGTGTTAATCACCATATAAAGTAAAATGAGAGATCTAGAAGGAAAAACCAACATAAAGGGCAAAACAGGTAATTTTACCCTTTGTTGTGCGGATGACTATAATAAGGTTCTAAATAGGGTTTGCAATTGGACATATTCTCATAATATTTAATAATTCAAGAGTTCAACTAATTGTCTTTAGTGGAATGACATTTAGTTAATAAGCTAGAATTAATTCCAATGAGATTGAATTATTTACGGGCTTATTGGAGCTTGAATTATCAAAGTCAATAAGATTCCCACTTGGCTTTAAGGAAGGTTATCAAGCTAAGTAAGAAGTAGTTTGGAGGCTTTAGAAGTCCATAATTGAATGATGGGCTTATACTAATTAATGGTTAATTGGAAGCCCATATGTTCATTTAGAAATGGGCTTGTTTTGGTTTAATGTAATTGATTAGATTAATTATATTAAAACAATATTTTTTAAAATGGAGAAGAAGAAATTTCGAAATTGTGTTAGGCTAGATGTGTAACCACACATTTGACATTAAAATACTAAATAAAGATGGTCTTTATTATGGTTCATCATTATTAAATGGAGTTATGAACTTACCATTAAATGGTTTAATGGTTGGCTTTTAATGTTGGCATGTAACCTATTTGCATTCATTAGATTAAAGATGAAAGATGTGCATTAGATGGACCATCTTCCTTCTTTCTTCTTTCCAAAACCGAAATGGGTATTCAATTATAGGTTATGGTCTTTTCAAATAGCCATTTTAAAGATAAATGAAGTAAGTCTCATTTATTGGCTATTTGATGAGTGATTAATGTAAGAAGTGATGCATTGGATGCCTCTCACTTTTTCCATTTATGCATATTTCGAAATTGAGATGTAAGAAAGGGTTCTTGCATGGTTTTAGACATTCTCTCCTTTCATGCAAGGTGAACCAAAATTCCTAGGTGAAAGAATTGAAAGAGTTTCAATTTTGGTTCTTCTTCTTCTAAGAAAATCTCCTCCAAATATTTCTTCTCCTTTCCCACCAAAGATTTTGTTAACCTAGTTGTCCTTGAAGAACAAGTGGTAAATCTAATTGGTTGAGGATACCACAACAAGGAAGAAGATAGATTGCTAAAGGAAAAGACTCAAAGGCAAAGGATTTGGATATAAGAAGGAGAGGATAGCGCAGCGAGGATTTAAAGTTGTAGCGAAGGAGTCGGTAATTCCTTTTATCTTGTTCTTGGTTTTATTATCCTTATACCATATCATGTATGGATTAGCATGTTGATTTGGATATATTGCTTCCGCTGCAATTTGATTTCTTAAAAAGTTTTGAAATCTATCGTTTCTCCATACTAAGCATACTTTCTTTTTCCGATCCAACACCCTTCTAACACAAGGTTTCGTCCCTTCCCTTTCCTTTACCTTCTCCAAAATCCATGCCCAACCTCCATCCTAGCCAAACCTTATCACTCAAGCTCTCTCTCTCTTATGCCATAGCTGAAAAACTTGAAGGAGTCTCTGAAGATTAGGGGGAGCAATCCACGCCAATTCCACTTCAATACTGTTGGGTAAGTGTCTATACATCATCTTGTGGGTTGTTGATTGAAGGTGAATATCATTGGATTTTTTGGACTTTGGGACACAATTGTGAATAATTCTTTTGGGGTTGAGATTTAAGTTTCATTTCAAATTTTGTTAATAATTTTGGGTTGCAAGAGATTGAATTGCAATTTGGATTTTGATTAGGCTGAAGTGTGTTCTTTCCATTCTTGGGGTGAATTGAATTGAATGGTGGATTGAGAAGTGAATTGAAGTGTTGATTTTGTTATTCAATTTGAAGGAGATTAAGAGTGAATTAAATTTTAGGGTTGATTGAAATTGAAGTGTTGGGGAATTGAGGCGATTTGTATTTTGTAGATTGATATCGACGGTTGGTTTGGATTAGGCGTTTGGTTTAAAATTGAACTAACTTTTGAGTGTGGTTGGCTGAGTTTGAAATTGAAGAATTTGATTGTGAAGCTACAATGTCGAGATTTAGGCAATCTGCGAGAAAGAACACCGGCAATCCTCTCGGTCTATAAGAGGAAAAAATTAGTTCATGATGAGCCTATCTACGAACTGCCATAGTTTATAAATGAGCAACGTGAAGAATGGTATAACAAGAAAAGAACAATAAGTATGCGATTGAGGTATCCGTGGCGAAATCATTGATGAAAAGTACCATGTAGTGGCAAATTTGGATGAATTCCAGGGGCAAATTGTCGACACTCGAGGTGTCTATTACCCAGAGGTTGTCAAGCAATTCTACGCCAACCTTAGTGAGGTGGCGGGGAAACAACCTCCAGTGCTCACTTCACGAGTCAATGGGGAAGGGTGGTGATCACTAATGAGCTAATTTGTAACCACTTAAAACTACCAATGGGAGGCAATATCCCATCTTTTGACAAGAGGGTCCGATGTTCTTGTGACAACACATGGGATAAGCATGACGCTATGGATCAACTCGAGATTCGAGCTAAGTGGCGCCAGACCAACCAACGGTACTTTATGCATTGCAAATATCTGGATATAACCCCAAGATTGGTCGCCTTCTTCGGCACATAATGTCATGCCAAAGACCGGTGACTCGGATACCTTGAAATGAAGACTTATTTATTTTAGATAAGATGTTCTTCTATGATGATCAGTTCCAGGGCATTGATGCAGCTAAGTTGATGATGGCTTCAATGTGGCAAGTGGTCCCCCACAAGTCCGACACAAAAGTGTTCGTCTTTCCCGTCCTATTAAGCCAATTGTTTCATCATCTCAAGGTCATTAAACGAGATGAAGTAGTGGCTTCTACCACTAAGGGGGATGTCATAGATGTTGATAAGATGTAGGAATTTGAATTTGAAGACAATGCCCCTCACGGATGGATGAATCTACATCTAGCAAGACAAAATACAAATGGCCCTGCAGCACAACAACTAAGAGCCCCTTTAACTTCAAGCGATACTCCAACTCTGGTTCAGATGCAAGCAGACATAAGAGGTCTTTAAGCAGAAATGGTCGATCTTGCAGCTTTGCAAGCAAGAATGGAAGTGATGTTGAAGGCTTTTATAGAGCACCACCAACAACAACCACCATCATAATGAAGCATAGGGCCTTAAGATTTCATTGGTGTCCCCACTCACATCCATTTTACATTTCATCTAGACTTAGCTTTGATTTTCTATTGGTACATTGTAGTACTAACTTCATTTTTATTTTGTTTTATTTCCATATTTTGTGTATTTGATGGGAGTTATGAGCTTTTAGGGTATAGAATTAGGCAATCCACTCTTTAAGGGGGTTCCTTTACCTTCCCTATACTTTCTGTTAATTACGTTGCTTTTCCTTTATTTTTCCTAACATTGAGGACAATGTGAAGTTTAAGTGCGGGGGAGGATAAAGTGGACGGTAGTGCATACCTTATCTTGCATCAAATCATAAAAAAGAGGTTAATTTAACATCTTTCATATCAAATTGTCATTATAGTTCAATTTAATGAGTTAATTGCATTATGGATGAGATTGATCGTGAATAAGATGCATAATATGATTAATTAGATTAATACCTTGTCACAATAGGATGACTTAATGATAAATTGATTGAATGAGCATGCTATTGAATGAGAAAACATCACCAAGTGAGCTAATTTGAGTCTAAAGGATTGCACTCAATTCTACTTTTCTTGTGAGTGATATGATTTTCTCTTCCATGTATGTTTACTTTTATCACTTGCATTACATCTCTTCGAGGTTACGTAATCATGATATGGTATGTCATGAAAGTGATAAAAGGCACTAGGATTGAGCTTGAGCTAAATAGCTAACCCTTTCTAGACATCAATCCCTTAGTGAACCCTTTGTGCCTAGTGATTATATTTGAGTCAATTTTTTTGTAAACCTACTCCAAAGAACCTTAAACTAAGAAAAACAAGTTTACCCTTGTTCAATGGTTAGTAGAGCTATCAATGTTGTGCATTTACCATTTCTATTGATAGGAATACAAAGGAAGAAGTGTGGGGTATTTTTTAATTATTGAAGAAGCATGCAAAAAAAATAAAAAAGTGATAATAATAAACAAGCATGTGTACTTCAGATTTCAGGGTGAAGGAATGAGGAAAATTGTGACAATAGAGTTGGTGGAGTTTCATAAACATCACGATTGTAAGATTTATGATTCGCCTCTACTAATTGTTGAATATTTGAATTCTTATCCCTCCTTTCATAGCCCATTTTACCCATTAGCCCCATTACAACCTAAGGAATACAGACCTTTTTGATTCATGGATATGCAATAGATGGGAGTAGTGGAGAAGTTAATAAAATGCAAGCTTATGATAAGGGACATGCATAAGAAGATGGTTGAGAGTAACCCTTAAACACTTTTGTGTGAAAGTGAACGCTTTATGAGAGATTTCATTCATGGCATGTGATTTTGATTAATTGAAGCATTATGAGATCTTATTGTTGCTTAGTTGTGATCTAAATTATGAACTATTATGTGATCCTATTTCTATGTTTCAATTCTTACGTATAATGCTTTCGACTTATTAGATTGAGCTATAGTGATGGTTAGGAGCAAAATGATGGAAGGGAAATGTTTGTGGGTACCATCCGTTTTAAGTAAACCCTCAGGAGACTATAACTCCTCCATTATGTACACATAGTGGTTCAAAGGCTTTTGGCATATGCTAAATGTCACCGTACACCTACGAAAATCAAATCAATAAGTTGGTTAAGGATTTAGTAGTTAGTTTTCTTTTGTTTTGCTTGGGGACAAGCAATAGTCTAAGTGTGGGGGAATTTGATGAATCAAATTATTCTTAGATGATTTTGGGTTGAATTGGAATTAATTTGACTTATTTCTATATGGATTTGAAGTTTTATTTGGTCAATTCTCTCACATTTCAACTTTGTTGCTTGATAGGTACAAATGGATAGATTGTGGCGGTGAAATGCATAACTTTTCTTATGGATTTTAGATTAAGGTCATTCAAGGATGCTTGAAAAGAGGACTCCAAGCTCTACGACTTCTGTGAAGACTCCGAGGAGGGATTCCATTGACTGAAGGGTCAAAAGTGCAAAAATTGTGAATAGAAGAATGTCCGTTTAATGGACATTCATGTCTGTTTAACGAACACCGCCGGAAAAATGCGCTCTCAGGCCCAAGAATGTCTGTTTAATAGACATCACCTAGAAAAATGCAGTTCCAGACCCAAGAATGTTTGTTTAACGGATATTGGCGGCCTAAACATGATCTACTCTCCCTTGTTTAGTCGAAAGTAGGTTTCTTTAGACCCAAGACACTATAACTACTCATTTTGAAGACCTAGTTAGGGGGCTGGACACTGAAAACGAGGTTACCATTTAAGGAGGCACAAATTAAGAGAAAGATAGGAAGATTTTGGGGATTGGCATCAAGGATTGGAGACAGCATTGTCTTGTTTTCTTCCCATATTCTCTCTCTACTCTTTCTTAAATGTTGAGCATCTTTATGTGTCCAACTTTTAGTATCATGTTCTGGAACTAAACCTCATTTAGGGTGAGGGAAGTAGCCTACTTGGGGATTGATTTGTATTTTATGGATGATTGAGTGTTGAATGAAAGTTCTTGGGTTATGTTTATCTCTCTTGTATTTTACTGTTGTCTCTATGCTTGATCTTCATAGATGCAATCTTAGGAATCATATGATGTAATGAGAGGTGATATATGGTTTATGCTCTAGGAAGATGAAAACCTTAGACTTAGAGATAGAGATATCCTAAGCTAGTGTAACTTGTGGTTGCTTGTTCTTCATGGATTTAACTAGTTGGTTTTCACATTGAGAGATGGTAATCAACTAGTTAGATACTCTTGTATGCTTTGAGAAAAGATATGGGTAAAGTTGTGCAAATGTTTTCATAACCTAACATTCAATCAATTTTATAATGTATGAATCAATCTTTTAATTTAGTGAACCCCAAGCCCTAATTTCAAATCTTTGATTTATCCCTATTTGCTATTTTTCAATATTTACAATTTACTGTTTACTAAACTCCAATCATCTTTTAGAATTTATGATCGATTTCATTCAAATAATTAGAATTAATTTGGCGGTGATGATTTAGTCCTTGAGGGAGACGACCTTGGAATACTTAATATGTGGGTACTAGGAAAGACTCTGTGCGCTTGCAGATTTTATTGACCATATCTATCACATGTTAATTATAAATATAATTAGATATAATAGACAAAAATTGTGAACATTGTATAAAGAAATAGATTAAGGGTCTAACGAACTAATTTTTGGTTGTCATTTATACAGTTGATAAGGTCACCAAAAGGTGTATATGTTGGTCCCCTAAATTTTCTTAAGGATCAAGTATGATTTGAATAAATTATAAGGTCTTTAAGGATTATTTTGTGGAGTTAATTATTATGTTAATGTTGGTAAGATTTTATGACATAGATTAATTGAATTGAAGTATTAATGTAATAAGAATGTTTGAAGGGCATTGTTGGAAGTTCACCAAGGGTATAAGACATAAGGCATAAAATGAAGGGTAGAATGGACTTTTATCGCATTAAGTGTATGAATTGAAATAAGAAGAAGAGGAAGAAATTGTGGGTGAAGAGAAGAAGAGAAGAAAAGAAGAGAAAAGAGAGAAAGCTAGGGTTTTTTGGGATAATGTAAATTGAAAGAAAGGTTAGGAAAGATGAAATTTTAGGTTAAGGGGTTGTGATTCTAGGGGGTTTAGAGGCGGTGAAACCACAAGGGTCGCCTCAGCGAAAATAACATTATAGGTTTGTTGTGGTGAAAGTTAACTTTGTCACCATGGCATATTTATCCTGAGAGAGTGGGAGGGAAAATTTTGGACCTTCGTCGTGACGAAGTCAAGAGTTCGTTGCGGCAAACTTTTCCCGAAAGGTTTACACAGAAGTGCCTGTTCGTTCGCCGCGGCGAAACATGAAGTTTTCTGCGGCAAACTTCTGGACCCAGAACCCAATATTTATGGTTTCATGACTTAAGAGTTAGACTCTAAAAACAAGGCCCACAGGTTATGGTATCGAAGCATAAAGATGAATCGATAATAGTTCTAGTGTTTTCATTTGGAAACAGCTCAAGTCTTATGATTTCCCACAATAGTTGGACTTCAAAAATAGGTCCAACATGTTTTGGTATCAAAGCACCAAAATTAGGATCTTATATGGGCACATATGTATGACTTACACTCATGAACAATGGTTATGAGTTTAAGTTGATGGAAACAGTGAGAAGGATAATGATTTGTCAGAAAGTGAAAATGAAAGTTGTGGATAAGTGGAAATGACAAATAGTATAAGGGTAAATATGACAGATGATGATTTAATGCAATTGTTTTGGAGGAAGTATTTTTGAATATGACACCAATATTGTACTGTGGTGATATATTTTCGAAAGTGATATTGATATGAATGTATTGTCATGGATTGTTTGAGGAATATAGGGATATAAGTATGAATGATGAGATTTGAGTGTACAAGCAGAATGCAATGAAAACATAACCTTGTTATGATCTTAAGAAGAGGAAATTGGAACCGAAGTGGTTGTTCAATTAATGCGACAAGAGTTATGATCCATGATGAAAGATATTAATGGACTTGAGATCAAAATTTTATAATGATTATGCATCGATAATTTTGAATTGATTAAGGATATACATGTGGAAGATGAAATGAATGATAATAGGAAAATGAGGCGAAATGAGGAAATAGAAAGGAAATGAAATAGACATAAATGACTTTACATGAGATGAATGAAATGATATGTGGTATGGAGAAAGCTAAAAGTGCGTATAAGATGGGATTTTATGCATGAATGAGATTAAGAGAAGGATGAAGAATCAAATGAGAAGATTAGATGCACTCAATATGGTAGCTGACTCATTATGAAATGATATAGCATCAAAAAAGCTTAATTATGGAAAGCTGGAATACAATTGGTGTTAAAATGTTTGATAAAGAGAGAAATGTTGTCTAAGATCAATTGAGATCAAGTATCATTTGTGTAAGTTATAAATTGGTGATTTTCGAGGAATAAATCGTGACGAATGGCATGACTTTGATGGTGCACACTATGCATATCACGATAGTAATTATGTGTATTACTTCATTGAGTTTTGGTAAATAGAACATTATGACTTTGTAAGAGCGATAGAAATTGGTCTTTTGAGGTATTAAGAATAGGCGATAATGCAATGATGATAACAATTGATTGATAAAGACTACGAATAGTATAGACAATAGAAGTAAGAAATCTTCTTTCAAAGAAGAATTTCATTAAATTAAGTTAAGCGGATCGAACAGTTGACATTAAGGATGATCAATGAAAGAACAAGTCGAAATGAATATGTAATGATTTGAAAGTGAGTATTGAGTCCTATCCCTAATGGAGACTCAAGCAAAAGAGGTAAAATATGTTATTAAAAATGTATGTCTTTTGTTTGATGTAAAGTATCCAACTATGTGAGTGGATTCCTAAATTTGAGGAGACTTTAATTGCTAATATGAGGAGGATATATGTCTATGTTATATTACAGTATAAATATGTGGCGGATTCACGAATTTGAGGAGACTTTAATTGTTAATATGAGGAGGATATAGGTCTATGTTATATTACGTATAAATATGTGAGTGGATTCACGAATTTGAGGAGACTTTAATTGCTAATATGAGGAGGATATAGGTCTATGTTATATTCTATATAAATATGTTTGGAATGTGTGGAGAAGCTAGTATGAATGAGAAAATATTAGAATAAGTCAATGTGAAATCTGAGGAAATCTAAAAATGGAGAAAATCATTAGAAACGTAAGTCAATTAGGAAATTGAGAATAGCATTGAGATAATGTTACCTCGTTGAGGAATTAGTTACTTAAGGAATTACGAGAACTAATCGTAGGCGTATAGAGTTTTGGTGATATTTGCTCGAGTTAACAAAAGCCCCAACAATACTATGGTATTGAAGATTAAAGCGATCCAAGCAAAGTTTGATGATATGTTAAGTGTATTTGAAGAGTTGAGAAGAATAGTCTGAATACTTGAGGAAAAATGAGTAAATCATATGAGTGACGAAAGTAAAGAAAATTTTTGAGGAATTATAACACCGATATTAATTATATCATCTGGACTTGAAGATTTTGTTGAATACAATGATGTTTGTATAGATCAGGATAAGATCCAACGCAGCAAAATGAAGTGAATTCATATGCATGGAGACAATTGAAACCTCATGGGTTGATTATTTGATACATGAATTGAAGCTTACTGCGATAGTGATTGCTTGAAAGTTGGAGACATTATATGTACAGAAATATTTTGAATGTGTATAAGATTTACAGATCATGTAATTTTGAGGTAAATACTAAGTTGAAAGGATTGAATACGAGACTGAGACAATAGATAGAGTTATTAAGGATTATGATTGTGCAAATGAGTACTATACTGGTAAAGCTAGTGTTGTAATCAGATGCATCGAATAGAGAATTCAATGGTAGTGTATCACAAATTTGGATATTGAGGTTATCAATTCTAGTGCAATAAAGAGTACATAATGGAGTTAAATTTTAGGCAAATGGATTTGTCACTGAAAATTTAAGACCAGTTTCACATGAACAAAGCCCAAATTGAGGATTCAGAAATTGTGAATCTTACTAAGAAATCGAAAATGAATACAAATTTTAAGTTTGAATAGGAAGAATGATACCTTGTGAATGAAATAAGAAGTATGTGTAATTGATAAAGATGATAGAGCAAAGAGATTGCTAGAAAAGTATAAATGGTAACTTATGATATTCATCTAGTAGGAATACACGGAACATCATTTGGCGACTAAGAATGTAGAATCAAGTGGTGAATATTTAAAAATTGTCGCTGTCTTAACTATCGGGGATATGCTTAAGGCTTATATTTTTGGGAGTTCATAGGAATATGAGATCAATGTATAGCTTTGTTTAACTTTAAGCGTCACAATCATTATCACAGTGATTTACCTAGAATACTATATGAGGAGCTAGATAACAGAAAGATTCATTCATTTTTGTTTTGTGAAGATTATGTTGATAAGTGAAATCGATCAGTATTAGAAATTAAGTGATTCAAGAAAGATGAATGAATTTGGTAGATCCATGCCAAAGACATGAAGTACAGTGAGATATGCATAGGACCTAAATGTACTGATACAAAGAGATGTGAACTATGAAGCAAAAGAATAAATGTTTCTGATAGTATCACCTTCCCAAGGTGTGCTTAGATTGTGTAGCACCCCCTCACCGAAGGGTACACATCGGGAAACCAGGAGGTCGCTCCGATACATATCCCACGATGAAGGTGCACTACCAGAACATTTTTCCACTAATATCCACATGGCATCGCAATAAATTAAAACCATAAAATAACTCAATATCAGAAACCAGTATATATGAATCCAAAATAATAATCATCTGGTACAGTCATCCAATGTCAGAATAGACAAGTCTATCAGTCTCCTAACAAAACCAAAAAGGAAACTGATACAAACATCTATCCTAAGTCATCCTCAGAAGCTAACCCAGCTGACCGACCTGTGTGTCATCACGTCCCTCGCCGGCTCGCATGCACGAGAATGAATATCTTGAGCTAGGAGTCTAGACTATCGATCTGAAAAAGAGATTGCAATTTTGGGTGAGTTTGCGAACTCGATGAAAACCATCATCAATGGTTCACTCAAATCATGCATTACGCAAATCGCGTATAGCGAATCTGATGATATCAATTAATGAGATAATATAATAGTGTACAGTAGTCTATATCAGTGTATAGTTACAGTAAAACATCATAATTTGCAGTCAGTCATGGCATCACACAATTTAGCAATTCAATCAGTCATGTATATAATGCATATGAGACTCTTTCCGATTATTGATGATGTGCCCAAGTGCTCCTTTCGTTAAATTAGGACGCGTCGTGATTTTCTCCTCGGGCGAGCCGACGATCAAATGTTCAAGCTCGAGGCTCTTTTCAGTGATATTAGCAACTTGGGTCACAGTCCTTTATCTGATCATGCATTTATGCATGCAATGCGATGTTCATAATTGATGATTCGGTGTATGGCTATAAAAGCCCGATATTGTATCTCTCGAAGAATACGATGAGTTCGATTCGATCTGATAATTCAATCCGATCATTTGATCATTTACATTTCGGACATTTCATAAATCATGCCATCTTCACAGTCCAATCTGAGAAGCATACATCCGATCATGTATATTTCAAGAATCATACTGATTTCACATTTGGCATGTAATTCACATAGAGCATTTAAGCGATGAGAATTTGAGAAACCAAATAGGTTACTCACCGTAACTTCCAAGCTACCGCTGAAGTCCCAAAGAATATTCGTAGAACAACGGTCCAACGGTGCCTCTATAACATGAAATGCGGTCAATACTAATTACTCAATTAAGCGATTCGATAATGTATATGCCTCCGTGAAATGATATACGATGCATGATCACGATTTTCGGTGCTAAATCCCAATTTGGTGCCAAAGCTCAATCCTATCTCTTCGTTCAATTGATCACCAATCAATGATCCATTCTAAAATTCAGTCAATTTCCTCAATTTGAATAGCCTATAGCAATATCCTATTTATCGAATTGAAACCTCTATTGCAATTTCTAATTAAAACTCCAATAGTCTCAATTTGACACTTAGGTCACACTATGAATCACAATTGACCCTAAATCTCTATAATTCAGTACCAATTAAATCAAATCAAATTCCCATAATTATTCTCAGTTGTAGGCCTCTTTTCCTATTTCATAACGAATCTGAAATTACCTCAATTGGAGGTCTACACCAAAAGATATGCCCGATAAACCATAATTTAAACCAATGAAACAGGTTCCTCGCATGACGTCACAAATGTGGATTAGCATGACGTATAAAACGTTAATGGCGAACACTCCCACTCGGCTAGCATGCCTACAAGACATCAAGGCTGCCATGACGTACCAATTTTTTTCCACTCGTCGCGTCGTCTACCCAAGCTCGCCACGACTAACACATTTAATTAAATTCAATTTATTAAATCATGACGAAGCCTCTGACGCCTCGGTATTGTCGCGACGTCTTGACGGTCCAATCGTCTTCTCCGTCGATCTTCCGCCATTAAAACCCCCATTAACACTCTAACTACTCAAACTTACCCAATAAATGCCATAAATGCCGATAACAACCATTAAGGACAACATTAAAGCCTTAAAACCTTACCAAATCACAGATCGAAACCCAAATCGTCAGTAACCACAGAAATCTGTCGAAACCATGATCCACCAATCTCAAAGCTTCAACCTTCACCAATCACCATAAATCACTTAGCTAGCACAATGAGAAGAAAACCCATAAGAAAAAATCAAGAAATCCTTACCTATGGAGGAATCGAAGGACACCGTAGAGGAAGAAGGAGAAGCGAAGAGCCTTAGGTGATTTTCCCCAAATTTCTCAAACCTAGGCTATATATATAGATCTAAGTCTCCATATCGGTCCAATTTTCTCTAAATTTCAATGGCTTAACATATTTATTTCCTATCGGTAAAATTCTAATTTTCCTTTGCCATTGAGCAGTTCTTTCGATACTATCTGATCAATCGATTCATTCACTCCAAAATTTCGGTCAAGACTTTTCTCCCGAATTTCCGAAAATTTCTGTAAGCCTCTATAAATTACCAATCACTCGTAAACAATTCTAAATCAGTCCATTGAACCCAATAACTCCTAATTCCTTAATCAACTCTCAAGCAGTCAATTCGATCAGTCCGGTCGATTCACAATGCAATCAGGTTCATACTTACAATTAAATGGGAAAAATCATGAATGCATGTACCTATGAATAAATACATATGCAAGAAACCAGTTCCTTAGAAATCAGAGGTCGATGTGAATCAATCAGTAAAAGCAATGAGACCTTTCGGTCCGTCCCAAATTACCAGAATCTGGTTGCTCGCGATAGCAGGATGTTCTGATTGAGTACAAGATGTGCTCAGGTTAGGATAAAGTACCAATTAAGCTTGAATTGTTGTGGTCCATATGAAGTTAGACTTATGAGTTGGTATTACCAACAACGATGTGTTATTATAATTATGTTGAGAAATATCATTATAATCTGACATAGATGAAATGTCAGCACAGGGAGTGAAATATGTGAGTAATCTGAAACCTAATGAGGAACTAGTTAAGAAAGTGAATGACCAAATAACGGATAGAAAGACTTGGTAAGTCTATCGATTATGATCAATTAGAAGAAATTATCTGAATGATGAAGCTAAATGGGAAACGGAGGAACATCCTACCTTCTTGATCAGTCAGATAAGAATTTTGAGGAAGAAATTCTTTTAAGAGGGGGAGAACTCTTGTGGAAAATCATAAGACTTGAAAGCTATTTCCAATTGAAAACACCAGAACTATTATCGATTCATCTTCATGCTTCGATACCATAACTTGTGGGCCTTGTTTTTGGAGTCTAACTCTTAAGTCATGAAACCATAAATATTGGGTCCTGGGTCCAGAAGTTCACCACAGCAAATTTCATGTTTTGCAGCAGTGAACGAATGAACACTACATGTAAAGTTAATTTTATAGTTATAAATTTGTTTCCACTTTAGTATACCATTATTTATATAAGTTACACAAGATATATTAGTAACACTATTATAATAGCATCAACAAATGTTATCATAAATTGAATAATAACATTTTTAATGTTATCTATAACATTTTAAAATGTTACAAAATTCATATCTAGTACATATTAATGATGTTGTAAAAAGTTAATATATAACAGTTTAAAAATGTTACAAATAGCTAATTAATAATATTTATAAAATATAATATAAAATTATTTGTAACTATCAATAAATGCTATAATAAACTCAACAATAGCATTATATTAATGTCATGAAAAACTTATCTATAACCTTTTAAAATGTTACAAAATTAATATCTACTACATATTAATGATGTTACAAAAAGTTAATATATAACAGTTCAAAAGCTGTTACAAATAGCTAATCATATAAAATCATTTGTAGCTATCGATAAATGTTATAATAAAATCAACAACAACATTCATCAATGTCATGAAAAACTTATACGTAACATTTTCAAAAGTTACAAAATTCATATCTACTACATGTTAATGATGTTGCAAAAGTTAATATATAACAGTTCAAAAATGTTACAAATAGCTAATTAATAACATTTATAAAATATAATATAAAATCATTTGTAGCTATCAATAAATCCTATAATAAACTCAACAACGACATTACATCAATGTCATGAAAAACTTATCTATAACATTTTAAAATGTTACAAAATTCATATCTACTACATATTAATGATTTTGCAAAAGTTAATATATAACGATGTAAAAATGCTACAAATAGTTAATTAATAACATTTATAAAATATAATATAAAATCTTTTATAGCTATCGATAAATGTCATATTAAACTCGACAATAACATGTCAAAACTGTTACTAAAGCATCATATCTTTAGTAACATGGGTTGTCATAGCATACTCATTAGTGTTACCATTCATATTTAATAACACTTATCACCTGTTACTGTATGTCATTTTTCTTGTAGTGAAAGTTCGCCGTGGAGAAGGTCCAAAATTTTTCGTCCCTCTCCTCTCAGGATAAATATGCCATGGTGACAAGGTTAACTTTCGCCACAACAAACCTATAATGTTATTTTCGCTGAGGCGACCCTTATGGTTTCACCGCGGCTAAACCCCCTAGAATCACAACCCCTTAACCTAAAATTTCATCTTTCCTAACCTTTCTTTCAATTTACATTATCCCAAAAACCCTCGCTTTCTCTTTTCTCTTCTTTTCTTCTCTTCTTCTCTTCACCCACGATTTCTTCCTCTTCTTCTTATTTCAATTCATACACTTAATGGGTATAAAAGTCCATTATACCCTTCCTTTAATGCCTTATGTCTTATACCCTTAAGTGAACTTCCAACAATGCCTTTCAAACATTCTTATAACATTAATACTTCAATTCAATTAATCTATGTCATAAAATCTTACCAACATTAACATAATAATTAACTCCATAAAATAATCCCTTAAAGACCTCATAATTTATTCAAATCATACTTGATCCTCAAGAAAAATTTAGGGGGGCAACAGTATAGTTAAATTTCACGTGGATGATGCCATGATCATTTGGTATAGGTTCATTGACAGTGCAACTCATAATTATCAATTGTATTTTCAAGTCTGCAGTTTGATATTGAGCTGGAATTGGCTTCCCAACAGCATTAGAAATAATATATTTCTTGCACGGTTGCAAAATGTGGTCATTCATTGGATATCATTGTTGAATATAATACCCTCAACTTGTGATCCATGTTAATAATAAAGAAGTTATTAATAATAAAGTAAAAAACATGTTAAATGAAGAAAGTGTAATTGTCATATCTCAGAATCAATAAATATAAACTTTTGTCTCTTTGATGGTGTACCAGGTGAGGCAACAACATGTTGTTTTCCTTGGATGGTAATTTCACAAGACCACTATTGAGGACCAGGTAAATTATCCTTAATCAATAAATGGTTTTCCATCTTGAAACAATTCGTTTAATGAATTAGTCAGGGGAAAGATTTTTTTATATGAAACGAAATTATATAAAGTTGAAAAGAAACAATTAAAATACCTCTTGATAACTTTATCTTTTATAATTTGACTAATTGAAAATTTTCGTGAAACACAATATTTCTTTTCTTTTAATCAAACTTTGAAGATTCAAAAGTTCCTAGAATAATCAGAACTTTAATTGATCCAAGAGTTCGAGCTCTTGACAGAGTCACATATAGCTGTCCATGTGAGAATACAGGCTGCCAGAGATAAATTCCTACATGATCAAGTGTTTGACCTTAGGATTTGTTTATGGTCATTGGAAAACAAAAACGTATAGGGATTTGTGTTCTGATGAAAGGTATTCCATTTTTTCATTTTCTGAAGATTGCAAGGGAATTTTAGGTATAAAAACCAAATTTCCTTTATGAGGTCCAAAGATAATTTCTATAGAAATTGTATGATCTTTTAATTGTCTGCATATCAACCTTGTCGTAATGCATTCAGAAATTGTATGATCTTTTAATTGTCTGCATATCAACCTTGTCCCATTGCATAGTCCCTCAGTTGGATTCAAAATTTTCATTATTGGGAGCCTTCTTTGAGTAAAAGTTTGTGTGGAGGTAGGCCTTTAGGATTTAAAAAATTAAGAAAATCTTCATAATCAAATTGATGTCTTCGGTCAACCGTTTTGTCAAAATTTATGTATGAATGCATATTTCCTGACAATTTTTGAATCATCATGTCATTAAATTCGTCAACACAGTTGTTTATTAGACATAGGACGCATCTGTCAATCATCTGGTATGGATCAGATGAATACAAGCTTAGGTCAGGGAAGATGTTTTCAAGTAACCTGGTCAAGGTAATGATGCATTAGAAAAATGTAAATGCAATTCTATTAAAAAGGATAGTAAAATATATAATGAAAAAAATTATAACCTGTTAAGATATCCATCCTTGCTATCATAAGGAATAACCAATTCTTTTGGCAAGGATATTTGATCTTGCTCATTTACTAGCTCAGTGCCTTCTCCTACACGTAATAAAAATTCACAAAAAGCTAGATTTGATATAGCTCTCATATTTATCATCGAAGAGAATTTACACATTTGTGGCTAGAGGTGTGAATTTAGAAGACTCGAATCAATCAGTTGTTATTTTGTAGTTTGGTCAATAATCGGCAAGGCTTGACGAAAATCACCACCAAATTCAACAATTTTTCCTCCAAAAGGTCGGTTAGAGTCCATGATATCTTGAAGCAAATCATGAAATGTTTCAATGGCTTCTCGTTTTGCCATGGAAGCCTCGTCCCATAAGATAAGACTAGATTCAAATATCAATTTTGCAATACTGCTTTGCTTACTTAATTGACAAACTTTTTTCTTCGATAAATCAAGCGGGATTTTAAATCTTGAGTGAGTTGTCCTACCACCAGGAAGGACTAATACTACAACACCCAATGTAACAATAACAATTACAATATGTCCCTATAACTGTAAATTAGCAAGGAGAGCTCAATATAAAAAAGTTTTTCCAGTTCCGCTAGGACCATCAATAAAAAAAACTTGCACCACTTGAAGCCAAAACTGAATTCATAATTAAATCAAATTTGTGCTTTTGTTCATTATTCAACCTTGATTGTAATAATAGGTCTTCTGGATCAACCTGTATATTCATCTCACTTTGTATTTCCTTAGTTTGATGTTGATGGTGTAAGTCTGAGTCGAACTTGTACTCTTGATAAGTCGACTTGTTCTTGAAAAGTACTATAAATTCGACTTGTACATTGGATAAGTCGACTTATTTAAGGATCATCTTATTTATTTGTGCCTAAAGGCAATCCCTTTAGCGTTTTATTCACGATCGTGTCACGGTGAATGAATAAATAAAGAAAGGCATAATTCATTAATTTGATGTTCATGAACATTGTTTATGAATTGATTGGATCTTTAATCAGTTAATGAAGTCCATGATATATGACATAGCATGAAGGAAATTATGATGTGATCATACTCACGAGATTCCTATCATGTGCAATTATGTCGTATCTAAATTCTCCTAGTCATAGGATTAATGAGATGGACATCATTAATCCGGATAGACTAACACATGTCATATTCCTTGATTGGATCAGCGGTGGATCTCGAAGCGTAAATATGAGATATTTAGAATTGACATGTGGATGCTTACTAGCGGTAGTAAGTTCATTGGATGACACGCCATGAGATCATCACATGGATATCTTATCTAGTGTCGATGATAATCTCATCATAGCAATGGTGCAAGTATCCTTAGACTTGAGGTACTCGAGGATATCTTGAATCTTGATTACGTGCTTTGAATCCATTCCTTGTTGCCTTCGGAGGTAACTCATAGGTGGTGCTTGGGTGCGGCTTGAGGTATTGAAGATAATTGAGTAGCCAATAAAGGATTCACCACTACGGATTAGCGAAGAGATACCCAGGCCTCTTATCGGGATCATTACTTGTAAATCTACGGCGAGTGAATATGTCATGGAGAGTGTCTTCATGGACATATAGAGTAATGAGTCTAGGGCGAGATCTGTTATCACTTGGGCTAGACTCGATCTAGTGAGTTGACACTTTGACCATACTCATAACCAAGTGGGGTATAGGATGGTGAAAGGACGAATTGCACTGTAATTGTCTACATGGAAGGGTTTGTGATCTGGTTCGTGATGAATACATCAAACCGATTACTTTCCGGTCAATTAGGGGTCATGATGTGTTGCTAGATACCTCATGACTTGCTTTCAGATTAATTGTTAATCTAAGTGGCCAACATAATAGGAAGCCTAAAGGGTCTGCGCTTAAGAGTGTCTCGGAGAATCAGAAAAATAGTATTGGACGAGTTCCAATTATGGAGCATTAGGATTAAATGGATCCCATGAGATTGGGATATGTCGATGAGATCACGACATCAATATTGCTAAGAAAGATTTTGAATTTGTTTGACGATCGGGGCCCGATAGAGGCGGTAGGACCGACCCCAGTTTGACTGGACCTCTTAGTAATTATATATATATGTTAATTAATTAAATAATTAATATATATATATATAATATATAGCCATGTGCACGTTGGATGAAGGAGAAGAGATAAAACTTTGAAAAGTCAAAGTTTGCTTTATGAAATGAGTGGCTATAAAGCTTCCACTTGGCAACTTCTTATGGAATGATTTTTAAAGGTTAAAAATCAATATAAGGAGGCTTAGAAATGGAGATGGTCGACGGTCATGGCAAGGAGAGGAAGAGGAAATTTTCTTAAGGGTTAAGGAAAGGTTTTGAAAGTGATTTCATCTTCTTCTTCTTCATCAAGCACCCTCGATTTTCTCTTTTTCCAAGGCAAGGATTCCAACGTCTCCTCAAGCTCTCCAGGACAGAGGTAGGCTCTAGCAGGCTTTAATCTGTTCTAGCTATTCCCGGGTCAAAGGGGTTTGATCCGGTTAGGTTTCGATCTGCGTGGATCACCTTTAGAGATAGTCTCTTTTGGCTATTTAGGTTGATGTCTTCATACGGATACCTGGATCCTGGGTTCGGGAAGGTCCCGGGTATAAAAATTTTTGTTTTCCACTGCCGGTACATGTGATGTACCTCCCGGGATTTTCCTACAGTGGTATCAGAGAGTATGGTATCCCGTATGAAGCTAAAACCTAAGCTAGATCATAAACCCTAAGTGCTGTTGATGTTGATGCATGTGTACTGCCCAGATTTCGTTTCTGTATAGAGATGCATTTTTCGAAATTTTTCTGCCCAGAAATGTTCATAACATGTTAGAGAATATGTCTATGAATTTTCAGAATTTATTGATTTGATTTGATATAGTTTTGCTAATTAATTCCCTAAGGTTACAGATGCTGTTTTGTGAAACGATTCTGGAACAGGCAGTAGTATAAAATCGAGAATAAATTCTAGAAAAATAGTTTTCTGGATTTTCCTTCACCTACATGTCTCTAAGATGTTTGTGAATATCTGTGAGCATGGAAATTGGATTTCAAGGTGATTGGATATTTATTCACGAATTTATTCTATGCTGTTGGGAATTGCTGTGTTGATGAACACAGATTTTGAATCGGTTTTGTTATTTAGGTTGACTGAGTTTTTGATGGCCTAAAATCCTGAAAACATTCATGTATCATGTTCTGAACATGTAGTAACCTATATAATTTTCTCATGATTTATTGAAATTGTTTCATTGATCATTTCAAGCAATGTACAGAACTGGACAGTTTTGGTGAAAATTTTTGAGACTGTTTTGCTTGGCTTGATTGAGTGTGCTTTTCAGTTCAATGCCTTGCACCATTTTAATGTGATTAAAATGTGTTATCTTGATGTAGTATGATTTCCAAACTGAATTGCTTGAAGTTGTTTATCCTAGAATTTTCGGATGCCTAATTGATCACATTAGCGTCTCGTTAGTATATTGCATTATCTTGTTTGTTTTGACCGTCATATTTTTTATGGCATGTGCTGAAGTAAATTTGATAATGTATATGCTAGCTAGAGATGATTAGGATGATAATTTGGGTGTTCCTAAATTGTTTGGAAATTAATGAGTTTTGACTCATTTCAAGCTTTTCATATAATTTGACTATTTAAGGCATTCATAGTTCAATGAATTGTTCATTGATACATCAAATTTATCAGATATTACCTTAGGTATGTAGGTGTTGTGAATTGGAATTGCATTAATTGAGGAATTAGCCGATTAGAGATTTTAGCAAAATTCCCAGAATAAGTCGACTTGTATGAGGTATAAATCGACTTGTTCAATTTTAGGATAAGTCGACTTGTCTATAGAATAAGTCGACTTGTTGGGATCTCGATATAAATGGACTTGTAGTACCTTATAAGTCGACTTGTTCATGAGCAGTGAAATAAGTGGACTTGTGTCATACAAGTCGACTTGTGTGTAATGAGAAGCATAAGTCGACTTGCATTTGATGAAAGTGGACTTGTGGCATCTTTCGAGTTGGATGATGGATGATTAAAAGTTGATTCAATGTGATTGATGAAACCTAAATCATTCCATATAGTCTGGCGACTATAATCCTTGACTTGGAGTCTAAATTGAAATCCTCCTCGGTATATGAAAACTAACGCCTTCCATTAATATGGTAGAACGAGAGTTCTTATAGGGTTGGGTTGTTGAGCAAACTCAAGCTCACTCTATCTGGATATGTTGAACCATGAAAATAAGATTTTGGATTAATGGGTTGGTTTTCCTTGGGCGTTAGTTTGTTGAGCAAACTCAAGGTCGGCGTGGACGAGAGCGAAATGGGTAGCATACATCGGATGTATGCGAATCAAAGAGTTGATACCCATGAAGTGCACACATCAACAAGTTGATAGCAGCGATCGATAGTTGTGTCTAAGATGTAATTGGTATATCGATACCTCCCGAGACATAAGGTGGCTTGTTGGACAAATCCAAGGTCATTCTCGATATCGGTTATCGATGATACAATTGGTATGACCGATACCTACCGATTGACCTAAGTTGTGGCTTGTTGGGCAAACTCGAGGTCACTCTTAGCAATGTCGGATATCGACCCACTAGGACATTATGTCACTTTGTTTCTGGATTACGTAAAGAGGGTTATGGATTCTAGGAAACTAGTGGGAGCCATATGCATGTCATGCAAGTCCTTATGATCATGCAGGCATTTTTATTCTATCATTCTTTCTCTCTATCGCGTTTAGGTTGATTGAAGAAGTCTTTCAGTGTGAATATACGCTCTCTATTCTGGACTGATTTTCTTGATTGGCTAAGGAATCTGAGAATTGTTCTCGAGATATGAGGAAGCTGGATCGTCTAGATGTTCCACTTACAGATGCACTGCTTTGTCGATGCTTGATAAGGATCAGAAGGCATATCGTAAGCATCTAATGGACGGGGACATGGCTATTTACCTCGATGTCACCAAAGCTGCAACAACAGCACAAGTCCATGGATGCTCACTCTATAGTATTTCATCTTAGGGAGCTGTTTGATGAGTTATCTCGGTCTGAAAGGTTCAAGACCTCAAGGCTTCTCTTCATCACAAAAGATAGCCGAGGGACAAGCTAGCATGCGTTATACCACAAGATGAATGGCTATATTGAGAGATTGGCCGTCTTAGGATTTGTAATGGATTATGAGTTAAGTAGAGACTTAATTCTGGTTGGATTGTCTAATGGTTATTCACAGTTTGTGATAAACTATCGGATAAACCAAATATCCACAACAATACTGGTGATCAATCGCTTCGTGACGGTGACGAGCTATCAAGAGAGATAGCAAGTGGCTAATGGTGGATGCTTCTTCTTCTAGATCAAAGAAGAAAAGGCATAGAAACCAAAGGAAGTGCCAACAAGAAGAAGACCAAGATTACGCCCCAAAGGATTTTGCTTTCATTGTGGCAAGTCTAGCCACTAGAAGCGGCTGTAAAATCCATCTCGAGTCCTTGAAGCGAAGAAGGCATCGGATGCCTCTACTTCTTCAAATATGTTTGTCATTGAGGTTAATACTATTCTGATCCAAACATATCGGTATTTGATAACGGATGTGGCTCATACATATGAAATGATATGCGGGGCCTCGGGGACGATGAAAGCTCATAAAGGAGAAGCTGGACTTTCGTGCGGTAATGAAGCAAGGTTGCTACATTAGTAGTATGCACTTCATCTTGTTACTCCCTCTTGGGCTTGTATTCAAATTGGATGATTGTCATTTTGTACCCGTTTTAAACAAAGAACATATTGTATGTTTTATGTTTAATTAGAGCTGATTTTCATTTGACTTTTAGTAGCAATGGTTGCTATATTAGTTGTAATGGAATGCTCTATGGTACTGGTACATTATGCAATGGAATTGACATATTAGATATGTCATATCCAATTATGAATGTCAATGACGCGAAAAGACATAAATGAGATAATTTAAAATCAACTTACTTATGGCATTGTCGAACGGCCATATAAATGAGACACGCATCGCTAAGCTCCATAAGAGTGGATGTTTAGGGTCATTTGATTATGAATCATATGACACATGCGAATCTTGTTTATTAGGCAAGATGACTAAGTTATCCTTTAAAGGAAAGGGTGAACAAGTGAATGGGATATTAGACCTAATACATTAGGATGTATGTGGTCCAATGTCCATCCATGCCAGAAGTGGTTGTTTTTACTTCATTACTTTTATCGGTGATTATTCACGATATGGGTAAATGTATCGATGAGATACAAAATCTGAAGTATTTGAATAGTTCAAATAATTGAAATGAAATGAAAACTAACTTGGTAAAAGTATCAATACATTACGATCGATCGTGGTGAAAATGCTTAGACCAACGGTTTTGGATTATCTTAGAGATAATGGGATATTATCTCGATGGACTCCTCCTTACACTTGCAGACCTGATGGTGTGTTGAAAGGAGAAATCGAACCTTATTAGACATGGTGCGATTGATGATAGGTTTTACTGAGCTTTTGGGAATATGCACTTTCGAGGCAATTTGTTTACTTGCTAAGCGAGTTCCATCAAAGGCGATTGATGTTACTCCATATGGAGATATGGACTAACGAAAACCCTATCTTTCTTAGCTGAAAGTTTGGGATTGTCACGCTTCGTGAAGCGGACACGGTCGAGATTAACTTGATGCTGAAAGGCGACAAGTGTTTGTTAAATGGAATATCAATTCTACCTTCGAGGAACAAAAGTTGTTTGTTTCAAAGCTTCTTTGTTTTCTTAAAGAAAGAGTTTCTTTTACAAGAGGACGATGGGAGCAAAGTTGAACTTGGAGAAGTTCAAGATGCTCGAACAAACATAGATCAACCTGCTGAACACGAAACTATAACTCATATAGATGAGGTAACAGTTCAACCTTCTACTACACACAATTTCGTGGGTTAAGTAGGATCGACTGCATTTCACGAAATATGAATTTCTCGTAAGTGAGCAGAATGACGTAATGCTCATACGAGATGATGAGCCTACTACCTATGAAGAGGTTCTGAAAAGTTCAGAGTCTGGAACATGGTTTTAAGCCAGAAATCTGAAATGGATTCCATGTACATAAACCAAGTATGGACTTTGGTTGTTACACGAAGGATAAAACCCACGAGGTGCAAAGGGGTTTCGAAGAAAAACCAACATGGATGGTAATTTGATTACCTATAAAGCAATGCTTACGGTCAAAGGATATAAATCACGAGACAAAGAGTTGACTATGGCGAAACCTTGACCTGTGGCAGCAATGCTTAAATCCATTAGGATACTCCTAGCCATTGCCGCTCATTATGATTATGAGATATGGCAAATGGATGTGAAGATAACTTTCACGAGAGGAAATCTACCGAGGATGTGTATGACACAACTGAGGGCTTCACTTCCATCGATGGCGAAAAGGTATGCAAGCTTCAAATCCATTTATGGATTGAAGCAAGAATCGAGTGGATTATCTGTTTAGATGAGTCGATCAAAGGTTTGATTTCTCCAAAATTAGGATGATCATTGTGTGCATAAGAAGGTTAATGGAATTGCAATCGTATTCCTTGTGTTGTATGTAGATGACATCTTTTACTAGGAAGCGATGTCTCTATCTTTGCAATCGATTAAAATTTGGTTGTCCAATCGATTTGCGATGAAAGAACTTGGTGAAGCAACTTATATCCTTGGGATATAGATTTATGCGAGATAGATCAAAGGTTGCTTGGTCTTCCACAATCATCGTACATAGATGAGATGCTAAGAGGTTTAGCATGAAGCGATGCTATGTCACGAGGCCCGATGTATCGTATGCTCTAAGTGTTACGGCGGATACCAATCGGATCTGGTGAGGTCCTAGGTATTTGTCGAGAATATCCTCAAGTACTTGAAGCCTTAAGGATATTTTCTTGATGTTTGGAGATGGAAATCTCCATATGAGCGAGCATTCGGATGCCGTTATCTAATCGATAAGGATGATTACGAATCATGATTAGGTTATACACATTCACAATTGAATAGCATGGCGGTCGGTTGGAAAGAATTCAAACAAGAGAGATGGCGATTCATCAACCGAGGTAGAGTACATTGCGCGTGAGATGCATGAAAGGCGGTTTGGATCGAAGTTCATTCTTGAACTTGATCTGGTCCACTAGTTGTGGTGGGCCCATAGGATTGTATTGTGATACAATGGGGCTAATCTGTGACAAAGGAACCAAGGTCTCATCGACGATCCGAACTCGTACTCATGATTCGGAGATCATTAGTCGAGATGATATCTGATAGAAAATTCCCACGAGCAAAGTGTTGTTGTCATTAGTTGACAAAGCCATTGTCACGGGAGAATTGTGTTTCTCATGGACTCGCTTATGGTATTAGATACTAAGGCGATTGGCTTTAGGTCAGTGGGAGATTTGTAAGTACAAGTCGACTTGTACTCTGATAAGTTTACTTGTTCTTGAAAAGTACCTATAAGTCGACTTGTACATTGGATAAGTCGACTTATTTAAGGACGGTACTGTTTATTTGTGCCCTAAAGGCAATCCCCTTTAGCGCGTTTTATTCACAGTCGTATGCAGACTGAATGAATAAATAAAGAAAAGGCATAATTCATTAATTTGATGTTCATGAACATTGTTTATGAATTGATTGGATCTTTAATCAGTTAATGAAGTCCATGATATATGACATAGCATGAAGGAAATTATGATGTGATCATACTCCTGAGATTCCTATCATGTGCAATTATGTCGAGTATCTAAATTCTCCTAGTCATAGGATTAATGAGGCTGAAATCATTAATCCGGATAGACTAACACATGTCATATTCCTTGATTGGATCAGCGGTGGATCTCGAAGCTGTAAATATGAGATATTTAGAATTGACATGTGGATGCTTACTAGCGGTAGTAAGTTCATTGGATGACTGCCATGAGATCATCACATGGATATCTTATCTAGTGTCGGTGATAATCTCATCATAGCAATGGTGCAGTATCCTTAGACTTGAGGTACTCGAGGATATCTTGAATCTTGATTACGTGCTTTGACTCCATTCCTTGTTGCCTTCGGAGGTAACTCATAGGGTGGTGCTTGAGTGCGACTTGAGGTATTGAAGATAATTGAGTAGCCAATAAAGGATTCACCAACTTGGATTAGCGAAGAGATACCCAGCCTCTTGTCGGGATCATTACTTGTAAATCTCGGCGAGTGAATATGTCATGGAGAGTGTCTTCATGGACATATAGAGTAATGAGTCCTAGGGCGAGATCTGTTATCACTTAGGCTAGACTCGGTCTAGTGAGTTGACACTGACCATACTCGTAACCAAGTGGGGTATAGGATGGTGAAAGGGCGAATTGCACGTAATTGTCATGGAAGGGTTTGTGATCGGTTAGTGATGAATACATCAAACCGATTACTTTCCGATCAATTAGGGTCATGATGTGTTGCTAGATACATTTCATGACTTGCTCAGATTAATTGTTAATCTAAGTGGCCAACATAGCGGGAGCTTCAAAGGGTCACACGCTTAAGAGTGTCTCGGAGAATCAGTAAAATAGTATTGATGAGTTCCAATTATGGAAACATTAGGATTAAATGGATCCCAATGAGATTGGGATATGTCGATGAGATCATGACATCAATATTGCTAAGAAAGGTTTTGAATTTGTTTGACATCGGGGCCGTGGTAGGTAGGACCAACCCAGTTTGGTTGGACCTCTTAGTAATTATATATATATGTTAATTAATTAAATAATTAATTAATATATATAATATATAACCATGTGCGCGTTGGATGAAGGGAGAAGAGATAAATCTTTGAAAAGTCAAAGTTTGCTTTATGAAATGAGTGGCTATAAAGCTTCCACTTGGCAACTTCTTATGGAATGATTTTTAAAGGTTAAAAATCAATATAAGGAGGCTTAGAAATGGAGATGGTCGACGGTCATGGCAAGGAGAGGAAGAGGAAATTTTCTTAAGGGTTAAGGAAAGGTTTTGAAAGTGATTTCATCTTCTTCTTCTTCATCAAGCACCATCGATTTTCTCTTTTCCATGGCAAGGATTCCAACGTCTCCTCGAGCTCTCCGGACGTAGGTAGGCTCTGGCGAGCTTTAATCTGTTCTAGCTATTCCCGGTCAAGGGTTTGATCCGGTTAGGTTTCGATCTCTGCGTGGATCACCTTTAGAGATAGTCTCTTTTGGCTATTTAGGTTGATGTCTTCATACGGATACACGGATCACAGGTTGGGAAGGTCCGGGAATAAAAATTTTGTTTTCATTGCCGGTACATGTGATGTACCTCCCGGGATTTTCCTACAGATGGTAATCAATATGAAACTGATGATCAGCAAAATGATAATCGGTGAAGCTTTTCCCCATTTGCTCTAGCGATTTATAAATATCTTGAAAGGCCATTTTTGTAATGTCATCAAATGTATACGTACTATAAGAAGAACAAGCATACTGGTAATCAGAACAAAGGTTGTCTTTGAATGTTTCCAAGAGCTACTTAGGATTTGTCGGTGAACAATAGAACAAAAGTGTAGCAAATGAAAGCCTGAGTAATCTTAGCATTTGACACATAACAACTTCCTCAAGTGTTTGTTGTATATAAGAGTCAGATGCTAGCAATCCTAATTGCAGTGCAGCCTCCCTGAAACAGTTTTTTTCCTCACCATCAACAGTTAACAAGTTATTAAATGATGTTGGTCCTTTAAAATGTGTGAGTAATAACCTCAAGTAATACCTTTCTCCTTCTCTAGGGTCAACAATAACCAATCTTCCTATAACTTTTCTTTGACTTCTTTCTAACCATGTTTTTTTTCGATTCCAAAAAATGTTTGGGAAATCTTTATATAGACATTTCATTTCTTCTACCTTTTATTTGTCAAATTCATCTTGAAAATTTTGGTTAGCATTATTTTAGAAGTTGATATTTCTCATCAAATAAAACAAATATGCATTTTATCAAAGAAAATAAATTGCTGATATGGGAGATGAACTGCGATATATAATCGATGGATTAATCTTTGTTAGGCGAAATTCATATATCGCCATAAAGCTTGGGAGGTGAAATCCAATGACACCTTGGAAGTTCTTGATTTCATTAATATCGATTGTGGTCTCTTGATCGACAATACTAAAGTTGACTAGATCATCGCCTTAAAAACATTTTGTATAAGTACTTAACAAGCTCCACCGTTGAACATATTTCAACATTGATATGACAATCAAGTACCATCAAAGGAACAAATTATGAGGAACCACCCACCTATTATCAATCTCATGCTGCAATTTTACGTTTTTACGCCATCATCTCTTAAATACATAAGCGTGGATAACTGTCTTCACCATGAGCGATAAAAGGAGCAAAACTCCTAGGATAATGGTTTTACACACCATTTTTCATGCAAGGCGATCTTTAGTCATAGAACCACAAGGACCATGAATCATATGTTTAATGACAAGAGAATATAATCATGAATTTTGATCGGGATCTGGTATTTGATGAATATGATCGATCGTAAGAATCTGAATTTAGCAATTTAAAATGTGGCTTAAGTATTAGCAATAAATGAGCATGGGGAAGCCACGCTTACAAATTCATTAACATAAACAAATGTGGCTACATCTTGAATTTGTTTTTATCAATTCATATTTTAGAATTTCAAATTTAACTCTGAATACTCTAGCCAATAAGTCTGGTCTATCTTGCTCTTTTTTTATGAAATTTAAGATTGTCTTGTATTTCTCTCCACATAGGGACGTAAGTCATAGTAAGGAAAATATCTAGTTTACCATATTTTTGTACTAGAGGCATTGCATCAAGATAACGTCGTTTCATATCCCTTGGACCACCGATAAATGAAGCTGGGATTACTACTCGACGGCCAATCTTAAAACTTTATGTTTGACCAATGGTAATACTATCCAAAACACCTTGCGAAATTTCTGTCCGTATCTCATTCTATTTTTTTCTATGGAAGTCAAGTCGGGATGTTTTGATCTTTATATAAGTACTGAAAACAAATTTTTGAAGTAGTCTTAAGCTATGGAGCAACATAGTTTCATCATTTTCTCTCATTTGGAGTTAAAATTATGGAATTAAATAATATTTGAAAATTAACAAAATAAAAAAGACAAACTTACCTGTGTTTTCTACAGAGAACAATTCAGATGGATCTGTAAAGGAGATGAAATGAACATCACCCTGTTTCTTTGTGAAATGAATTGCTTAATGCCACAATGCCATCTAGATTCACCGCGAGGAAATAAAAGTGGATGATGAAGCGGGCCATAACATGCATAATATGTAGCGCCCCCTTGCCGCAGGGTACCCACCAGAACACCCGGAGGTCATTCCGGCACATATCCTACGATGAGGGCACGCTACGATCGATCACTACACTTCCTTCATATAGCATGGTAACATAATTCACTTATAGAACATCATAAGAAGATCACAATATTTAAAAACCAACTTTTTCCTCATTACATTTCACAAAATCGAAGTCTACATTGTCTTTCAACATTATCCAAATGTACATCATCATAAACCTAATACAATAGTACTACGTGAATGAGGAAAGAGTGTCAAATTGTCTAAACCACTCGAAAAGAACCCCGGTGACCGACCTTTGAGCCATGACCTCTATCTTGAATCGCAATCTACCCACTAGTAGAGCCTCTTTAGTAGCTAGAGTTGTCTCTTGGTCCTGAAAAGACAACGTTGCAATTTTAGTGAGTTTTGCGAACTCAACGAGGTAACCATCATCGATGGTTTACTCAATTCATGCATCACATCATTGTACATAACATAATATCCACCTCATTGCACATTCACAATATATCACATTGTTCATACAAACACACATCAATTATAATTGGCAATGCACGTGAGACTCACTTTCATTTATTATTGTCGTTATGACCGAGTGCCTTTTTCCCAGCTCATCCCTTAATGGATGTCGAGCTTTGTCGATAACGTCCCATATCCCTTCGTGGATATCGGGGACAGTCGCACTCGAGCCCAAGGCTTTATTCACATTCTAAGCTTTAAGCTCTTTATCCTGACAACTTCGGTCATAACTTCCTTTATCTTACATGCATTCATGTAGTGAATGTTTCACATAGCATAACCTCAGTCAATCACATGGATGCACATTCATCAACGGACCGTAGTTCGGCATTCAGTAGAAATGTTGAGCACGCTTACGCATTCATATGTACATTCACAATTTTCACAATTGGGAGCACTTAAATAACTCGTTCAAAACATATTCTAAAGCAAACAATTAATTGAGTGAGACCGTCTAGGTTACTCACAAGTTGCTCCCGAAGTTAACGTCTGGAAGATCCAGCAACGTCAGGAAGTTGACATTCCAGTTGTTCCTCTAAAACACAGAGTATACGACATTATAATTTGCACCATTTAAAATATTCAATAAAGCACATGTATGAAATGAATTAGGTACAATGCAGGTTTATGATAAGTCTCGGGTATCACTCCTTAATATTTCTCAACACTATCCCCATACCAAATTCATTTACGCATAACTCACACTTGGGTTTAGGCCTCATTAGAACCATTGAAAACACAATTCATTTGTCACTGATTTACTTTCAGACTTTCAGAAACACCCTTTCAGGTTTACTGTTCACATTCAATCAGAAGGTAAAAATTGTGAAATATGAACTCACTCTCTTCTAGAAAAGTTTTCCTCTATCTTTCATCTTTCCATCGACTTTAATTTCACTCAATTTGGTTCAGCAAATTGGAAGATATGCCTCAACCATTTTCGGACTGTTCCTCTCCAAAATAGTGTACTATATCCAACTTCCATCCAGAAATTGAAGACCATAGAGAATGGATAAAGATTCAGCTTCTTCATATGATTTGTAGCCCTATTACTCTAGTTTACTACGAATCAAGAATCACTTCAATTGGAATCCTATAGACCAAGATATCATTAAAATACTGAAATACGTTCAGTAAAATATCCAGTTCATGCTCCTTCCACCGATACCCTTACTTTGATTCAATCAATCATATTCAATTTAATACCAAAAACCATAAATTTTTTTGGAGAGATAAATAAATGTGTTATGAATCCAATGCTTTAAAAATCAGGTCATTTAGAGGTCTAGAGAAGAAGTTATGACCAAAAGAGTACAGTCTGTTTTTGCCTTCGTCTTAGTTCTATCGTCTCATTTCCATCGTCTCATTTCTATCGTCTGCTTTTTGCATCTTGTTTTTGCGTCTTCTTTTTGCATCTACTTTTTATCGTCTACTTTTTTTCGTCTGTTTTTTATCGTCTACTTTTTTTCCGTCTGCTTTTCGCAACCAGAACGTATCCACTTATAAAGATCACAACGTTTGACTCTGATATCCAAAATTTTCAAACTTTATACCGTTGGAAAGATAAAAGAAAGATTTACAACTTTTCAGAAGGAAAATTTGCTAGAATCTATCTAAATTAGGTCCAGATTTCTTCCCGAAGTTGGAACACGAATTTTTGCTAAACTCTCAACATCCTGCACCCAGTTCTCAACTTCGTGACAACTTTTGAGACTCTTAGAGACAGAAAGGAGATTCGATATCTTCATACGAATTGTAGCCATAAATTCCTATTTTACTCCGAATCAAGAACCATTTTGTTTGGATCACTAGAGAAAAATTTGTGGCTAAAATATTGAAGCATATTCAATGAACTTTTTCCAGATTTTCTAACTTTCAATACTTTACGTCACCAACACACCAAAAGTTTTCTCAAAGACTAATTTAACACTATAACTGAATTTATTTCTCCTCAACTACCCAATATTTATGAACAAACACATAAAGTACATTTTCTATGCAGATAATAGTAATTTATCAACTTTATTTCACAAATCCCTAACTGTAAGGGATTTCTCCACCACTTACCTGCTGAAAACTCCAAAATCTTCAAGCCCTAAACTCCACACGTTTTTATGGACTTCTCTGAGTGCAATGATCAGCTTCTCGTTTTTCTCAAATCGGAGGACACAAATGGCAAAGTAAGTTTGGTGAAAGAAAGGAAAAACACAGAAGTCTCTTAGAATATATTTTGATGGAAAACTTTGTGTCTCCAAAAAGAGGTTTTAGAAAGATGAGAATAAAGAAGGGACTTGGACAAGACTTAACCTATCAACTCTCAAGGAATAGTAACTTATTTCTAGAAAGAGCACAAAAGCCTAAGTGACACTTGTCACTTACCCAATACCCAAGTTCCAACTTAGTTTCTTTTGAACTAACTCCACTTGGTATCATCTTTACAATCCAACTATCTCAAAAGCTTCTTTAATTATTTCTTGTTCCTATTATATATATCTTTCTTAATACTCCATAACTTCACCAACATATACAAATACAATATTTCTACCAATCATTAATATTTTCAATGTAAAACGTCCATAACTTTAAAATTCATAGGTCAATCCAATCATACACGGAATTATTCATGAATGCAAGTACAATTATTTTCATGTGCAAATAAATCCACTATTCATGTATAAGTGTAAGGCATATCATGCATGAACATGGAAGTGAATCTCTAACTCTCATTAATCACTCTCATTTACCATCCTACGCTTCCCACTAGTAATGGGATGTTACAACTCTCCCCTCCTTAAAGAAATTTTGTCCTCGAAATTCTTACCTGTAACATCCCATTACTAGTGGAAAGGGTATAATGGTAAATGTGAGTAACTTATGAGTTAGTGATGCCCTTCCATGTTCATGCATGATATGTCATACACTAACATAAATAGTGAATTTATTTGCACATAAAATAAGTGTACATGCATTCATGAATAATTCGAGTATAATGGAATGATTTGAGAATCTTGAATGTTATTACATTGAAAATTTTATGAGTTAGTGAAATATTGATATTTTAATTTTGGTGGGAAATATTGTATTGGTATATGTTGGTGAAGTTATGGGTATTGAGGAAGATATATTTATAATGAGGAACAAGAAATAAATTAAATAAAGATTTTGAGATAGTTGGGTTATAAGATAATTGTTATATTGGAAAGAGGGAACTAAATGGAGTTAGTTTCCAAAGAAACTAAGTTAGAGTTTAATCATTAAGAAAGTGACATGTGTCACTTAGACCTTGTACTCTAGCTAGGAGTAGGTCACTATTCCTTGAGAGTTGACAGGTTAAGTCTTGTCCAAGTCTCTTCTTTATTATCATCTTTCTAAAACTTCTCCCTCTTCGAAACACAGAGTTTTCTATCAAAATATCTTCTAAGGGACTTCTGTGTTCTTTCTTTCCTTCACCAAAATTACCTTGCCATTTGTGTCATCTACTCTGAGGAAAAACCAGAAGCTGATCATTTCACTCAGCGAAGGATGAAAACGTGTGGAGTTTAGGGCTTGAAGATTTTGGGGTTTTTAGCAGGTAAGTGTTAGAGAAATCCTCTGCTGTTAGAGATTTGTGAATTAAAGTTGATAGATTACTGTCATCTGCATGAAAAATGTACTTTATGTGTTTGTTCATAAATAATGGGTAGTTGGGGAGAAACAAATTATGTTATAGTGTTAAATTAGTTTTTGAGAAAACTTTTGGTGTTTTGGTAACGTGAAGTGTTGAAAGTTAGAAAATCTGGAAAATTTCTCACTGAGTATGTTTCAGTATTTTAGTCATAACATTTTATGTGGTTGTCCAAACGAGATGATTCTTGATTTGAAGTAAACTAGGAATATATGGCTACAATTTGTATGAAGACATCGAATTTCAGTTCTGTCTCTAATAATCTCAAAAGTTGTCACGAAGTTGAGAACTGGGTGCAGGATGTTGAGAGTTGAGCGAAAATTCATGTTCCAACTTCATGAGGACATTTGGACCTGATTTAGATAGATTCTGGCAAAGTTTCCTTCTTGAAAGTTGTATCTAATTATTTTATCTTTCCAACGGTATAAATTTTGTAAATTTTGGACATTGGAGTCAAAAGTTATGCCTCTTATAAGTGGAGACATTCTGGACGCAGAAAAACAGACGAATGAAAGTAGACGAATGAAAGCAGACGAATGAAAGCAGACGCATGAAAGCAGACGCATGAAAGTAGATGAATGAAAGCAGATGAATGAAAGTAGACGAATGAAAGTAGACGCATGAAAGTAGACGCAGAAACTGAGACGCAAAAAAAATAATAAGTTGTACTCTTTTGGTCATAACTTCTTCTCTAGACCTCTAAATGACTTGATTCTTGAAGCATTGGATTCCTAACACATTTATTTATCTCTACAAAAACATTTATGGTCTTTGGTATTAAATTGGAAACGATTGACTGAATCAAAGTAAGGGTACCGGTGGAAGGAGTATGAATTGGATATTTTACTGAATGTATTTCAATATTTTGATGATATCTTCGTCTATAGGATTCCAATTGAGGTGATTCTTGATTTGTAATGAACTAGAGTAATAGGGCTACAAATTATATGAAGGAGATGAATCTTGATACGGTCTCTAAGGTGTTCAATTTCTTGATGGAAGTCAGATGTAATACACTATTTTGGAGAGGAACAGTCCAAAAATGTTAGGGGCATATCTTCCAAATTACTGAACCGAATTGAGTAAAATTAGAAGCGATGGAAAGATACAAGATAAAGGAACACTTTTCTAGAAGAGAGTGAGCTCAAATTTCACAAGTTTTGCCTCCTGAATTGGCTGTGAACAGTAAACCTGAAAGGGTATTTCAGAAAGTTTGAAAGTAAGCCAGTGACAAACGAAATGTGATTTCAAGGGTTCTAGAGAGGCAAAAACCTAAGTGTTAGTTATGTTTAAATGAATTTCAGTATGGGATAGTGTTGAGAAGAATCAAAGAGCGATACCCGAGATTTATCATGAACATGCATTGTACATAATATATCTCATACATGTGCATTATTGAACACTCTTAATGGTGCAAATTTTGATATCGTGTATGCTATTTGTTATAGAGGAGCAACAGGAACGTCAACTTCCAGATATTACTGGATCTTCCAGGCGTTAGCTTCGGGAGCAACCAGTGAGTAACCTAATTGGTTCCTCAATCTTTATGTGTTAAATTTGACGCACTTATGCCATGAGGATCTGAATGGAGGGTTATGTGTGTGTTTGCTTTTGATCGACTTCGGACCACAGGTGTCCGAAGTATTGAGACTTTGATACTGAAGTGCTATTGTGTGTAATTGATTATGAATGCTTCAATGAAATAAACTGAAAATGTTTATGACTGAAATACCGGACCGAAGGTCCGAAGGAATGGGAAATGGGACACTGAAATGTAAACTGACTGTAAATGGAAATTGGGACATATGCATTCATGCATAAAGGCATGTTCAGATAATGATAGTTGTGACCTGAGTCGCTACTGATACTGAAAAGAGCCTTGAGCTCGAACACTGTTACTGAATCGAGCCTCGAGCTCGAGGGGAGTTAGTGCATTCCCAGAGGGCTCTCCTACTCCCTAGACGCGTCTGATTACTGATCTCTGTTTATGCGCTCGGTCACAACACTGAAATAAACTGGAAAAGAGTCATATGTTCATTGCATATAAAAGTGATAACGAATTTACGAAATTGCATGAGTTTTGTAAATTGTTGTATGATGATACTGAATGTGTATCTGACTGAAACTATCTTGCAATATGCATAAATTGGGTGAACCATCAATGATGGTTTCTCATTGAGTTCGCAAACTCACCCAACATTGTAAATATTTTTTAGGGATCGACGAGTACCCCGTTAGACAAACGGGAGTATGATTACTACAGAAGAGTTAGAGTTTGAAGTCGGGATCGGTTTCACGTCTGCATTTGAGTCATTCTGATTTACATGTAAATTTGTATTTCCGCAGACTAGTACTGTTATTACAGAGGGCATCAATTGATTAATGTTGTATTGTAATATGATTGCTAAAATAGTATTTTGAATGAAAATGTTTTCGTATCGCTGGCCCAAATTGTTTACTAATATACGAGTACTCGATTGTAGTTAAAAAAAATAAAATGTCTTACTGAGTTTCTGAATGGATTTGACTGCTCTAGCATACCACCCTCGTGAGGCACGGGCTCGGATATCACCCACGATATCGTGTTTGGGTCTTGCTTGAGTGGGATGCTACATTTAATATCGAGCCCGTAGTACAATCTTACATGGGCATTACGAAATATGGGTCAAATACGTGCATTTAAGTCATGTCACGTGAGACGGTGACAAGCGATCCCGATCTAGTATATGAGTCGCATATAAGAGCCTGTACCAATTGTTTCAGTCATTAGAATTAGTGAGGAAAATAATGATATGTTAGAATGTGATAAAAAGGAAGTTGTGTATACCATGGAATTAGAAAAAGGTACATGATTCGATTTGATAAATGAAGGCTGAGTGAACTGGTATCGGTGGATACATTATGAAATATGACATCCGTGTTATACGGGGGGTATATCCTTGAATGTGGGATAAATATGAATACATAGTTGTGGATTGATAAAGGAAATAGAGAGATATGTTAGAAATGGCAAGATTGAAAGTGTATAAGCAAAGTGGGTGAGAATAAAATGTTCTATGATCTGTGAAAGCTACGATTGGGTTTATTTCTGTGATGAGAATAATGAATAAGGGTTTAGGACTTTGAGTCAAAATATGTGAATGGGAAATCAACACTGATTTTTACATCTATGATTTAGATTTGATTGTGACCATACACGGGTATGACAAGATAATGAGAGATTGGAATGTAAGACAATGATAATGGTAGATGAAATAGTTGTCAAGGTTCAATTGTTTTGCCTATGAGAACACACATCTGATAATGGGAACGTCATGGTAAGTGAATATATTAAGCTTAATTGTGTCATATGTGTGGAGATGATATCGGAATCAATCGGTGAGTTAGTAGAGAACTGCCAGTAATAGTTTTTATAGTTTAAAGTTCATTATGAGATAGAATAAAGAGTGAAAGTGCTTATAGTGCTCACTTGGGAATAAATTAAAATTGTTATCTGTTTAAATAGAATAGGACTTGATCTTGGCATACTCCTCTCGAGCGAGGACAAGTGCAAAAAGGGAAGTGTTATAAAAAAAATCAAATGAGATCAAGGTATCCTTAACGCAAGTGACTAATTGGTGAGATGTTTTAAATCTTTCTTTGGATAAGATGAAATGATTTTGGTGGTATATACTTCATGAATTTTTTAAAGGATGTCTGAATTATATGATTTGAGGCATAATTGATCTTTATGGGATTTTATGAGTTATAGTTAAAATTGATTTTTCTCTTAAGGTATTGTAAATGGCTGACAAGATATGTGACGAGGGTTGATGAGTGGGAGTTTCAGAACGGTATTGATGAAAGTAGTAAGAAATCCTTTTTTAAAAGAAGAGTTTTCCTGAATTGGATTAAGTCGATCAGATGATTATAATTGAAAATTTAGTGATGAAAGGAAAAATTGGAGATAAATTTGAGATGAACGAAAAGTCAGTATTGGGAGTTCTGATCCTAGCAGAGATTTAAGCGTAAAAGATAGAATCTGGTTCTGAGAAGGTATGTACTATGTTAATGTACAGAATTCGATTATGTAATAGGATTATTGAACAGTAAGGAGACATTAGTCGTGAATTGAGGAGAAAATTGGTTCATGAATATTTTGTGTCAATATGTTCGTGAAGCATAAAGTCGATATGATGAATGTGTTATTCAACCCGAGTAAAGATTGCTAATAAATTGAAATTTGTGGAGAAACTAGTGTAAAGGAACATGTGTCAGAATACGTATTATAAAACTGAGAAAAGTATAAGAGAATTGTTCCTTCTTGGAGAAATTTGATATTCTTAAAGAGTTAGGAAAATCAATCATGAGTATAAGGAATTTTGGGTCGTAATTGTCAGAGATAGCAATGCCCTAACAGTACTATATTATTGAAGAGTAAGTTGTCTCAATCGTATTGGAATTGGATAGTGACTATGATCATAAATGTTATATCAAATGCATTTGGAGAGTGAAGAAGAATAGTTGGCATTATTGAGGAAATTTCATATCATGAAAGTTTCATAAAAAGTGAATCTTGTTGCGATCGAATAAAGTTGTAGATGAATTAGTATTCAAGCATGGCTCATTTGGGAGACTTAATGATGATAGAGGTATGGAGATAATGCGAAATTGCAAGAGATATGTATATCTGGGATTTGGGTTATTAAGAACTAGCTATATCTTTGATACGTCTAGAAATTGTTAAAGATTTTCAGGCCTTAGCTCTTTGACAAAAATGTTGAGGAGAAACGTATGAATTGTATATCGGGTGATTGTAAAAAGGGACAATGGGAGAAATTTACAATTCGAGTATCGATGGTATCACTTTAATTTGGAGATTTTGCAATATTTAGTGAAGTGTCCCTGTAAAGGTTATGAGACAATTTTTTGATATAGTGCAAAGTGATTCTATGTACTTGGGGACAAGTATAACTTCATGGGCTACATTGTGTTTGTTGATTTGAGATTTGTTGTACTGAGTATTGCTTTGAAAGTTTGGAGATTTTATTCGTACCGAAGCAATTTTGGATATGTCTATGAATATACAAGTTGATAGCGGTCAAGATATTACGGGAATTTGAAAGATTTGAAAAGGATTATGCGTTTGAGTATTCCAGAATTAAGTTAGTGATGAAATTAAATGGATTGAATAGAAAATGCAATGGTAGAAGGTTTCAATTTGGACGATAGGGTTGTTAGACCTAGTGTAATCTTGAGTCATTGTCGATCTAGCAAAGGGTTAAAAGAAGGTATTAGTAGTTATTGGAATTCCAAATCAGGCGTGTATATGAAAAGAATGGCGAAACCCGAATTGAGAATTTAGAAATGTGGACCTTTTCAAGGATTTGCCAATGGATTCAACTTTTGAAAAAAATGATATTTTTGACTGGAGTAAGAAGTATGTGTTATACCCGCCAAAGAAACTGTTAGTGAAAATGCAAGGAAAAATCGAAGCTATATGCTATAATAAGAGTGCCTTGAAAGAATAATTGACGGTTTAGAATGTAAAATCGAATAATCATATATGTGATTTATCAACAGATTTGATTGCTGGAAATAAATGTGAAACTGATATTTTTGGAGTTCTATGGGATATGAGATTGGTGTATAGTCCAGATTGATTGCAGACATATCAATTGTTTTATTGGTGTTACCATTCGAATAGTGTATAAGGGGTCTTACAATAAAAAGAAGTCGTTCACCCCTATAGTAAAGTGATCAGGGCCTAAAATATAGTCGACGGTCATGAGTGATTTGAGTTAATGTTGATAAGTGGATTGAATCTGTAATAGGGGTTAAGTAATCCAAGTTAATGGCAATGAGTTGAATTGATTATTATCGAGGTTATTGCGATAGTGTTTTAACACTGAAAAGATGTAATCTGATAAGCGATAAACGAAATGCTTCGAGGTGTATCAATTCGACCTGGATGCACTGAAATAAAGACAAGTGTGTAAACCGGAGAATTAAATTCGTTGTAATGTAGCCTTTATGTGACTGTGATGTAAATAGAACTATGGATTGGTAAGTCAGTTTAAAACCAAAAATGATGATTTCGGATTCATAAAGTATTGCATGGACAGAATTAGGAAATATTGTTATGATATGATATATGTGTTATTGGTATCGAAAGTGAAGAATTGCGAGAAATCATGAGAAAATAGTTAAGACAGTGTAGAGTTTGAGAAAGGAAAGAGAGTAATTGATTGTATTGATTTCCGTTAATTGACAGAATTGGGTCATGTAGTGAAATAAGTGGGAATCAGAATAGAAAAGAGCGAAGAAATTCTCCCTGTCTTTCTGATTAATCGTATATGAAATTTTGAGGACGAAATTTATGTTAGGAGGGGATAATTGTAACATCCCATTACTAGTGGAAAGGGTAGAATGGTAAATGTGAGTGGCTTATGAGAGTTAGTGATGCCCTTCCATGTTCATGCATGATATGTCATACACTTACACATAAATAGTGAATTTATTTGCACATAAAATAATTGTACATGCATTCATGAATAATTAGGGTATAATTGGAATGATTTGAGAATCTTGAATGTTATTACATTGAAAATTTTATGAGTTAGTGAAATATTGATATTTTGAATTTTGGTGGGAAATATTGTATTGGTATATGTTGGTGAAGTTATGGAGTATTGAGGAAGATATATTTATAGTAGGGAACAAGAAATAAATTAAATAAAGATTTTGAGATAGTTGGGTTGTAAAGATGGTTTTTGTATTGGAAAGACGGGAACTAAATGGAGTTAGTTTCCAAAGAAACTAAGTTAGAGTTTAATCATTAAGAATGTGACATGTGTCACTTAGACCTTGTACTCTAGCTAGGAGTAGGTCACTATTCCTTGAGAGTTGACAGGTTAAGTCTTGTCCAAGTCTCTTCTTTATTCTCATCTTTCTAAAACTTCTCCCTCTTCGAAACACAGAGTTTTCCATCAAAATATCTTCTAAGGGACTTCTGTGTTCTTCCTTTCCTTCACCAAACTTCATGAGGAAATTTGGACCTGATTTAGATAGATTCTGGCAAATTTACCTTCTTGAAAGTTGTAGATAATTATTTTATATTTCCAACGGTATAAATTTTGTAAATTTTGGACATCGGAGTCAAAAGTTATGCCTCTTATAAGTAGAGACATTCTGGACGCAGAAAAACAGACGAATGAAAGTAGACGAATGAAAGTTGACGAATGAAAGTAGACGAATGAAAGCAGACAAATGAAAGCAGACGCATGAAAGCAGATACATGAAAGTAGATGAATGAAAGCAGACGAATGAAAGTAGACGAATGAAAGTAGGCGCATGAAAGTAGACGCAGAAACTGAGAAGCAAAAAAAACAAGCTGTACTCTTTTGGTCATAACTTCTTCTCTAGACCTCCAAATGACCTGATTCTTGAAGCATTGGATTCCTAACACATTTATTTATCTCTAAAAAAAAGTTATGGTCTTTGGTATTAAATTGGAAACGATTGACTGAATCAAAGTAAGGGTACCGGTGGAAGGAGTATGGATTGGATATTTTACTGAATGTATTTCAGTATTTTGATGATATCTTGGTCTATAGGATTCCAATTAAGGTGATTATTGATTTGTAGTGAACTAGAGTAATAGGGCTACAAATTATATGAAGGAGAAGAATCTTGATACGGTCTCTAAGGTGTTCAATTTCTGGATGGAAGTCGGATGTAATACACTGTTTTGGAGAGGAACAGTCCAAAAATGTTAGGGGCATATCTTCCAAATTACTGAACCGAATTGAGTAAAATTAAAAGCGATGGAAAGATACAAGATAAAGGAACACTTTTCTAGAAGAGAGTGAGCTCAAATTTCACAAGTTTTGCCTTCTGAATTGGATCTGAACAGTAAACCCGAAAGGGTATTTCAGAAAGTCTGAAAGTAAGCCAGTGACAAACGAAATGTGATTTCAAGGGTTCTAGAGAGGCAGAAACCTAAGTGTTAGTTATGTTTAAATGAATTTCGATATGGGATAGTGTTGAGAAGAATCAAAGAGCGATACCTGAGATTTATCATGAACATGCATTGTATATAATATATCTCATACATGTGCATTATTGAACACTCTTAATGGTGCAAATTTTGATATCGTGTATGCTATTTTTTATAGAGGAGCAACTGGAACGTCAACTTCCAGACGTTACTGGATCTTGCAGGCGTTAGCTTCGGAAGCAACCAATGAGTAACCTAGTTGGTTCCTCAATCTTTATGTGTTAAATTTGACGCACTTATGCCATGAGGAGATGAATGGAGGGTTATATGTGTGTTTGCTTTTGATCGACTTTGGACCACAGGTGTCCGAAGTATTGGGACTTTGATACTGAAGTGCTATTGTGTGTTATTGATTATGAATGCTTCAATGAAATAAACTGAAAATGTTTATGATCAAATACGGACGAAGGTCGAAGGAATGGGAAATGGGACATTTGAAATGTAAACCGATCGTAAATGGAAATTGAGACATATGCATTCATGCATAAAGGCATGTTCGAGATAATGATAGTTGTGACTGAGTCGCCATCGTCTTTGAAAAGAGCCTTGAGCTCGAACAACATTATTGAACCGAGCCTCGAGCTCGAGGGAGTTAGTGCATTCCCGGAGGGCTCTCCTACTCCACAGACGCTGCGTCGATTCTTGATCCTTGTTTATCGCTCGGTCACAACACTGAAATAAACTGGAAAAGAGTCACATGTTCATTGCATATAAAAGTGATAACGAATGTACAAAATTGCATGAGTTCTGTAAATTGTTGTATGATGATACTGAATGTGTAACTGACTGAAACTATGAATTGCTTGCAATATGCATGAATTGGGTGAACCATCGATGATGGTTTCTCATTGTGTTCGCAAACTTACCCAACATTGCAAATATTTTTCAGGGATCGACGAGTACCCCGTTAGATAAACGGGAGTATGATTACTGCAGGAGAGTCAGAGTTTGAAGTCGGGATCGGTTTCACGTCTACATTTGAGTCATTCTGATTTACATGTAAATTTGTATTTCCGCATACTAGTACTGTTATTGCAGAGGGCCCCAATTGATTAATGTTGTATTGTAATATGATTGCTAAAATAGTATTTTGAATGAAAATGTTTTCGTATCGCGGGCTCAAATTGTTTACTGATATACGCGCACTCGATTGTAGTAAAAAAAATAAAATGTCTTACTGAGTTTCTGAATGGATTTGACTACTCTAGCATACCACCCTCGTGAGGCACGGGCTCGGATATCACCCACGATATCGGGTTTAGGTCTTGCGGGAGTGGGATGCTACATTACCTGCTTCCTCGAATAGGTGGGGATATTGTCTCCTCATATGCTCCTCCGTCTCCCATGTTGCTTCTTCAGTTGATTGGTTCCTCCAAAGGACTTTTACCAATGGAATAACCTTGTTCCTCAACTACTTAATCCGTGATCCCACAATCTTGATCGACTCCTCAACATAGCTTAAGTTACTAGCAACCTCAATCTCCTGAGTCGGTATCACATGTGTCGGATCCGATCTGTATCTTCGAAGCATACTCACATGGAACACATTATGCAATTGAGACATCTCATTTGGTAAAGCTAACTTATAGGCCAAAGGTCTAATCCTCTCAATGATCTCATAAGGACCAATGTACCTAGTGCTCAACTTGCCCTTTTGCGAATCTCAAAATCCCTCGTGGTTTCACTCTCAAAATACTCTATCTCTGCCATCTGCTCCATATCACGTCGGTCTTGATCCACATAACTCTTTTGCCTATCTGAGCCGTTTTAATTGACTTCGGATCAACTTCACCTTATCCACTTGTGTCTGTATCAACTCTGGGCCTTCCACCATTTTCAAGCCCTCTTCATCCCAATGCAATGGCGTCGCATTTCCTACCGTCTGAATGCCTCATACGGTGCCATTCGATACTCTGTGGTAATGGTTATTGTAGGCAAATTCTATCAATGCCATATATTGATCCCAGCTCCTCTAAAATCCAATACACAAGCCAGAGCATATCCTCAGCAGTTTTAATTGTCCTCTCACTCATCCATCTGTTTGAGGATGAAATGTTGTCTTGAAGTTTAACTTAGTTCCATGCGATCAGTAAGCTCTTCAAAATCTCAAGTAAATCTAGGATCTCTATCCGATACTATGGACACCGGTACTCCATGCAGTCTCACCACCTCATTCACATACTTACGGGCCAACTGATCAAGTGAGTTATTCTCTCTCCTTTGGTAAGAAATGGGCCGATTTAGTCAACAGGTCCTTATGACCCAAATAGCATCATCTTTGCCTCGAGTCTTAGGCAAACCCATGATGAAGTCCATAGTGATTCGTTCCCATTTCCACTCCGGAATGGGCAACGAATTCAACTTCCCTACTGGAGCCTGGTGCTCTGCCTTCACTTGCTAGCACGTCATACATCGAGACACATACTCAGCTACTTGCTTCTTCATTCCAGGCCACCAAAAATGTTGCTTCAACGTGTTATACATCTTGGTAGCACCAGGATGCATAGCATAGGAGGCCATATGAGCTTCCTCAAGGATCTCCTTCCGCAAATCAACCACATTAGGTACACACAACCTCTATTTCAACCACAAAGTCTCATCCCTCAACTCAAACTCGGACTCCAGATTTGCCTTCACTTTCTCTATAAGCTTTACCATATTAGAATCTTTGTTCTGAACTCTTCTAATTCTATCATGTAGCATTGGCCTCAACTTCAAAGTAGCAATTAGTGCCTCATCTCGCTCCAGATTCAACTTTACATTTAGAGCTCTCAAATGAATCAGATTAGGTAACCTCGATAACTGAATCTGAGTTGTACTAACATTAGACTTCCTGCTCAAAGCATCTACCACCACATTAGCTTTCCCTGGGTGGTATTCAATAGTACAATCATAATCTTTCAATAACTCAATCCACCTCCTCTGCCTCAAGTTTAGCTCCTTCTGACTCATCAAATATTTTAGACTCTGATGATCAGCATATATTTGTAAAGTCTCCCCATACAAATAATATCTCCAAATCTTTAGAGTAAAGACAACTGTAGCTAGCTCTAAATCATGTACCGGATAATTGATCTCGTGAGACCTTAATTGTCTCGATGCATAGGCAATCACCTTGTCATACTACATCAAGACATCCAATCCTTGATGCAAAGCATCACTATACACCACATATCCTCCATTCCACGATGGAATGGTCAACACAATCTTGATGAGTCAACCGATGTTTCACTCCTCAAAGCTCTTGACCTCCTCACTCCATCTAAACACTACATTCTTCCTCAGAAGTTTTGTCAGAGGGACTGAGATTAGAGAAAACCCCTCGACAAACCTTCGATAATACCCAGCCAATCCTAGGAAGCTTCGAATCTCCGACACATTTCTCGGAGCTTCCCAATTCATAACTGCCTCTACCTTCTTTGGATCTACCTGTACGCCATCTCCAGTCACTATATGCCCTAGAAACACAACCTGATCTAACCAAAATTCACACTTACTGAATTTGGCATACAATTGTTTCTCTCTCATAATCTGTAAAATCACTGTCAAATGCTCAGCATGCTCCTTTCTACTTTTTGAATAAACTAAGATATCATCAATGAACACAATTACAAATCGGTCCAGGTAGGGCTGAAACACCTTATTCATCAAGGCCATAAAAGTTATCAAGGCATTAGTTAACCCAAACGGCATCACTAGGAACTCATAGTGCCCATACCTGCTCCTGAATGCACTCTTAGGTATATCGACCTCATTATCTTCAATTGGTAATACCACGATCTTAGATCTAGCCTAGTAAATACACAGCTCCACAATCGGTCAAGCAAGTCATCAATTCTAGGCAACGGATACTTGTTCTTCACGATCACCCGATTCAGTTGCCTACAATCGATGCACAATCTTAAAGTCCCATCCTTCTTCTTCACAAACAACACTAGAGCTCCCCAAGGTGAAACACTGGGCCTTATGAAACCCTTTTCCAACAACTCTTGCAACTAAGCTTTCAGCTCCTTCAGTTCTACAGGTGTCATCCTATATGGAGGAATGGATATAGGAGCAGCACCTGGAACCAGATCAATTGTGAACTCTGTTTCCCGATCTGTGGTAAACCAGGTAACTCCTTGGGAAATAAATCTAGGAATTCCTTAACCACTGGAATGTCCTGTACGCTCTGCTCAACCCTTGTATCAATAATGTGGGCCAGATAGGCCTCACATCCTCCCTGCATCAACCTCAATGCACTCATGAAGGATATCATCCTAGCTGGCACTGCCTGACTAATTCTTCTGAATACTGCTCTAGGCTGACCAGGAGATTCTAATACTACCTCCTTGGTGTAATAGTTCATGATGGCCATATGGGCAGTGAGCCAATCCATGCCTAAGATCACATCTATCTCCTTCAATTGCAATACTATCAGGTCTGCCTCCAACTCTGCTCGATCAATCTTAACTAAGCACCCCTTACATACCTCACCAATAACAGTAGTGCTATCTAGAGGTGTACTCACCTCTAGCTCATACTGCAGTAACTCCCTATCATATGCCAAATGCGGTGCGATAAAGGAGTGTGTGGATCCTGGATCTAGTAGTATAAATGCCTCCAAATCATAAACAAGAAGCGCACCTGCAACCACATCTGGTGAGTATTGGGCCTCCTGCCTGGTCATAGCATAGACCCTAGCCTGGGACTGAGGTCGGCTGCCCTGTTCCTTAGGCCTCACGGAAGAACTCCCAGCTCTCCCTCTATCTCTACCTCTACCTCTCTGTCCAGATCCACCACCTCTGCTCTGCTGAACTGTAGCATCACTTCCGGATCTCCCACTCACACCAGACTGGGTTCCAGCAACAACCGGACAATCTCTAACTTTGTGTTCTAAGGAGCCACATGCAAAACAAGCTCCTGACACAGCCCATCACTCTCCATCGTGCCTTTTCCCACAATTTTCACATGGGGGTCATTGGTTTTGCACTATACTTCGTCCCCCACCAGTCTGTGTAGATCTACCTCTCTTTCCAGTTCCTGACTATCTAAATCCACTTGATGATCTGAATGATCTACTCCGGCGCTTACTGAAACTCCTGCCAGAACTGCCCTGACTCTCACTAGGCCTCTTTCCTCTGGACCCTTGCCCAATCTTTACTTGTTTCTCCTTTATTAGTTGTTCAATTCTGATTGAGGCAGCTCTCAAATCAGTGAAAGTGCCCATATCTGACCTTTCCAGCCTTGTTCTGATCTCCATATTAAGTCCATTTTCAAACCTCCTACATTTGTCTTCTTTTGTATGGATGAAAATGGTAACATAACCCATCAATTCATTAAATCGGACCTCATAGTCCGACACTGACATCTTGCCCTACTTTAGTTCCAAAAACTCTTGCATCTTCATGTCCAAGTAGACCTTGGGCATGTAGTTGTCTCTGAAGACTCGCAGGAAGTCTTCCCACTTCAATTGACAAGGCTGGTAGTCTCGCTGGGACAGGTCTTCCACCAGCAGTAGCCGGGCCTGCAGAATGATATCATAGTCAAACTTCTCATCGAGCTCATGATCCATCGATCAAAATCCTCTCGTTTTCTCTAACCATCCCTCGGCCTCAGTCGGGTTTGTGCTGCTATAAAAGTCTACAGCTCCCTACTTCCGCAGCCTATCATACCTCCTTTCCCTTCTCTCGGGAACTCTAGGAGGCAACCCTTTAGATCAGTCCGAGGGACTCTCTCTTGGCTCGTCTGAGATCCTTGGTCACCGGTTGATCAATCGATCACCAGGCGGATGACTATAACAAATGATAACTTCAATCATTATCTGCATTGCTCAAGATATTTCATGCTTATCATTCCTATATATCCCAACGGATGCTAAACCATGCTCTGATACCACCTAAATGTAGCGCCCCATTACATAGGTACCACCGAACACTTGGAGGTCATTAAACACATATCCTACGATGAGGGCACGCCACGATCGATCACTACACTTCCTTCATATAGCATGGTAACATAATTCACTTATAGAGCATCATAAGAAGATCACAATATTGAAAAACCAACTTTTTCCTCATTACATTTCACAAAATCGAAGTCTACATTGTCTTTCAACATTATCCAAATGTACATCATCATAAACCTAATACAATAGTACTACGTGAATGAGGAAAGAGTGCCAAATTGTCTAAACCACTCAAAAGAACCCCAGCTGACCAACCTTTGAGCCATGACCTCTATCTCCAATCGCAATCTACCCGGCTAGTAGAGCCTCTTTAGTAGCTAGAGTTGTCTCTTGGTCCTGAAAAGACAACGTTGCAATTTTGGTAAGTTTTAGGAACTCAATGAGGTAACCATCATCGATGGTTCACTCAATTCATGCATCACATCATTGCACATAACATAATATCCACCTCATTGCACATTCACAATATATCACATTGTTCATACAAACACACATCAATTATAATTGGCAATGCACGTGAGACTCACTTTCATTTATTATTGTCGTTATGACCGAGTGTCTTTTTCCCAGCTCATCCCTTCATGGATGTCAAGCTTTGTCATCCCTAAGGCTCTATTCACATTCTGAGCTTTAAGCTCTTTATCCTAGCAACTCCGGTCATAACTTCCTTTATCTTACATGCATCCATGTAGTCAATGTTTCATATAGCATAAACTCAGTCAATCACATGGATGCACATTCATCATCGGACCGTAGTCCGGCATTCAACAGAAATGCTGAGCACGCTTACGCATTCATATGTACATTCACTATTTTCATAATTGGGAGCACTTAAATAACTCATTCAAAACATATTCTAAAGTGAGACCGTCTAGGTTACTCACAAGTTGCTCCCGAAGCTAACGCCTGGAAGATCCAGCAACGTCTGGAAGTTGACGTTCTGGTTGTTCCTCTATAACACATAATATACACGACATTACAATTTGCACCATTTAAAATATTCAATAAAGCACTTGTATGAAATGAATTAGGCACAATGTAGGTTCATGATAAGTCTCGGGTATCACTCCTTAATACTTTTCAACACTATCCCCATACCAAATTCATTCACGCATAACTCACACTTGGGTTTAGGCCTCATTAAAACCATTGAAAACACAATTCATTTGTCACTGGTTTACTTTCAGACTTTCAGAAACACCCTTTCAGGTTTACTGTTTACATTCAATCAGGAGGCAAAACTTGTGAAATTTAAGCTCACTCTCTTCTAGAAAAGTGTTCCTCTATCTTTAATATTTCCATCGACTCTAATTTCACTCAATTTTGGTTCAGCAATTTTGAAGATATGCCTCAACCATTTTCGGATTGTTCCTCTCCAAACTAGTGTACTATATCCAACTTCCATCAAAAAATTGAATGCCTTAGAGACTGGATCAAGATTCAGATTCTTCATATGATTTGTAGCCCTATCACTCTAGTTTACTATGAATCAAGAATCGCTTCAATTGGAATCCTACATACCAAGATATCATCAGAATACTGAAATACGTTCAGTAAACTATCTAGTTCATGCTCCTTCCACTGATACCCTTACTTTGATTCAATCAATCATTTTCAATTTAATACCAAAAACCATAAATTTTTGTGGAGAGATAAAGAAATGTGTTAGGAATCTAATGCTTCAAAAATCAGGTCATTTGGAGGTCTAGAGAAGAAGTTATGATCAAAAGAGTACAATCTGTTTTTGCCTTCGTCTTAGTTCTATCGTCTCATTTCTATAAATGCGCTTTTTAAATGCGCTTTTCTGCAACCGTAACGTATCTACATATAAAGATCATAAATTTTGACTCCGATATCCAAAATTTACAAAATTTATACCGTTGGAAATATAAACAAAATATCTACAACTTTTCAGAAGGAAACTTTGCTAGAATCTATCTAAATTAGGTCCAAATTTCCTCCCGAAGTTGGAACACGAATTTTTGCTCAACTCTCAACATCCTGCACCCAGTTCTCAACTTCGTGACAACTTTTGAGAATCTTAGAGATAGAAAGGAGATTCGATATCTTAATACGAATTGTAGCCATACATTCCTAGTTTACTGTGAATCAAGAACCATTTCATTTGGATCACTGGAGAAAACGTTGTAGCTAAAATACTGAAACATATTCAGTGAACCTTTTTCCAGATTTTCTAACTTTCAATACTTTACGTCACCAACACACTAAAAGTTTTCTCAAAGACTAATTTAACACTATAACTGAATTTATTTCTCCCCAACTACCCAGTATTTATGAACAAACACATAAAGTACATTTTCCATGCAGATGACAGTAATTTATCAACTTTATTTCACAAATCCCTAACTGCAAGGGATTTCTCCACAACTTACCTGCTGAAAACTCCAAAATCTTCAAGCCCTAAACTCCACACATTTTTATGGACTTCTTTGAGTGCAATGACCAGCTTCTCGTTTTTCTCAGGACAGAGGACACAAATGGCAAAGTAAGTTTGGTGAAAGAAAGGAAAAACACAGAAGTCTCTTAGAAGATATTTTGATGGAAAACTCTGTCTCCAAAAAGAGGTTTTAGAAAGATGAGAATAAAGAAGGGACTTGGACAAGACTTAACCTGTCAACTCTCAAGGAATAGTAACCTACTTCTAGCAACAGCACAAAAGCCTAAGTGACACTTGTCACTTACCCAATACCCAAGTTCAACTCGGTTTCTTTTGAACTAACTCCTTGATCACATCTTTACAATCCAACTATCTCCAAAGCTTCTTTAATTATTTCTTGTTCCCTATTATATATATCTTTCTCAATACTCCATAACTTCACCAACATATACAAATACAATATTTCCACCAATCATTAATATTTTCAATCTAAAGCGTCCATAACTCAAAATTCATAAGTCAATCCAATCATACCCTAATTATTCATGAATGCAAGTACAATTATTTTCATGTGCAAATAAATCCACTATTCATGTATAAGTGTAAGGCATATCATGCATGAACATGGAAGTGCATTTCTATATCTCATTAATCACTCCCATTTACCATCCTACCCTTCCCACTAGTAATGGGATGTTACATAATAAAACTAGATTATATAACTTGTACCCGAGTGAGCACGTACTTGGATGTGAGGACATCTATCAATTTGTTCATCATTAATTTCAGTCCATATTATTGAGACCCGATCCTGGGACCGGATCCCAACCGGAAAACAAACGAAAGGCGAAGGAAGCGAAGAATGGAAGCGGAAATTTATAGCGAACTTTCGAATAGGAAAACAAAGCAATCGTTAAAGCAAAGCGAATATGAAAAATCGAATCTGAATAACAAATCGGATAACAAAGTGAAAGCAAATCAGAATCGAATTCAAATTGGATAAATCAAACCATATGGCGGAGACAAATCAAAGCAGAACATATCCGACATCCGTGAATAAAATACAAAGATAAAAGCGATCGCGTTGGAAACCTAGACTAATCCAATACAAAAATCCGGTATATTTTTTTTTCTTTGCTTTCTTTCTTTTTTCTCATTTCTTACATCTTATACACTTTAATCATCTTTCATGCAAATCATAAATCTCATCCGAAACCATCTAATTCTTATTTTTCTTTCTTTCCAATTTGTTTTCTAACGAAATTTGACGAAGATAACGAATCGCATTTAACCTAACCCAAACCTCGCAAAGGCTCAAATACATTCATTTCCAAATACAACTCAGAACCATCGGACTCTCCGTCCGAATCCAAAACACCAGCAAACGCACATCTATACCTAACACTTCTATAATTCTCAATTCAACATACCAATCTCATAATTCAATCAAATTCCCAAATCAGACATATATATATATTCCAAAATTATCCATAATTTCATATACAAATTTCACAATCATTTACAATTGTCGATCTCAAATCCGTACATAATTTCCTAATTCGTATACATCAACGCAATATACACAATTTCATCCTCTCATAAATCAAAGGAAACACTTACACCACATTATGGCAATTCAAGCCATATAAATTTTACCAATAATTTCAAATACTTAAAACGCAAATTAAACGAAATCGGACATAAGTCTTGACTTTCTTCCATCCGATCTTGAAAACACGGAGATGGGGATGAAAGGGGGTGAGCTCTGAAACTTCGTGGATAATATATTTATAAATTGAGCGATGGCAAATCATTTTTTTATAAGCGTTTTGCCAAAGGGTTTATTTTTCAAACTTTGCAACTTTTCAAAGATTTCAATTTTCAAGCAGTTTCTCGAACCTTTCATAACTCATTTTCTCATTTTTTCAAAACTCTCACATTTTTCATAAACATGAATGCAATCATAGCAAATCACAAACCACATAGAATTACAAATCAAACACATAAAACATATCAAACGGCTTGGTTCGATCTAAAAACGGAACGTCTCGCACATTCCATAAAGCGGTCTGTATATAGTGAATAGAGCGTGATTACACTTTTCCGCATGGCGGTCGATTATAGTCATGAAGGGAGTCCGAAATCAGAGCTCCATGCCACTAGTGGGCAGCCGGGAGAAGGCTATAAAAACGAACAAGTGCGCACTCGTCTCACATATGGGACCTAACCAAACCCACATAACACATAATCGAAAATGAACATTCGAAATGCCCGAAGGCACTTTTCGAAAATCTTGATTTTTATATTTTCAAATCATAAACACATATCCAAACATGAAATCATATAGCCATTCACATTGCATCTAAATTTATCAATTTGATCACATATCAATCAAAATCATAAATATGAATGCGATTTATTTCTTTAAAACGTAAATCCAACATATACATATCCATAATGCACATTTTCAAATTTGTCAAATAATTCAAAACTATGAATTTCTTGAATCTTGTATTTTCTAAAACTCATTTCAAAATAAGGAATTTAACCCTTGAAATCATCATTTTCAAACATTTAAATAAGCATTAATTTATTAAAATTCAACTTAAATTCTCAAATTCACATGATTAGCTTAAAATTCAATAAATAAATATACTACCCACCTCGAATTATTGTGAAACTTGTTCCAAGCTCCAAATTGACCATTTCTTCTTTCTTCCTTCCAATTTAACATTCCACTAAAGCAAATTCATCAAAATTCAACCTCATAAATAACTTAATCCTTAAAATTGATGTCATAACTAATCAATTCATACTAATTCCAAGATATCTAAATCACCAATTTGAAAATCCCCAAATTCCACAATTGACCTAAACCAATTTACTCAAATTAAACATCATAAAATCATAATTTCTCAAATTGAACTTAACAAACACTAATTCCACATACTTTCAAACTATCTAAATCATCAATTTCTAAAAATCCCAAATTTAAAAATTGGGCATAAACCCCAATTAATTTCCAACTAAAATTAAACCCATACTACTTAGCAATCATCAAAATTGAGCTTATACTTAACAAACCCATACCAATATCAAGTAATCTAAACCAAAAATTTACTAAAAACTCAAAGATCAAAAATCAACACTTACCTCTTTCTCTTCCAATTTCGGATTTTTCTTGTCCCATAAGAGGGCTATCACCTTCTTCAATCTTTTTCCTCTTGAAACCAATGAAAATCACTCTTGAAATCTCACATGGTCGAAATCCTAAGTCATTTCCTCTTCTCCCCCTTTTTTCTCTCATCCGAAGACTTCATTTCTTCTCTTCTCTTCTTATTCTTTCTTTTCTCCTTCCAAAATCGTGTTTTCCTTCTTCATAGACGAAGGCTCACTCTTTTTATGTCTAAAGGTACAATTAATGAAGGAGAATTGACCATTTTACCCTTACATATATGCCTAATTTCCAAATTTGCCCCTATACTTTACTTTTAGTCATGCTTACTTACGGGTCTGATTCGCACTATCAAGTTGAAGAAATTTGTCAAAACTTCCTTCTAGAGAAATGTTCCTCTATGTCTTAATTTCATAATGCCACAAGAATCATCCAATTCGGAGCACTACATCAAAAGTTATGCTCAAAACATTTTTGGTATATTCATATTCTAACACATTTTCTATGTACGATTATTTCCATCGAGAAATTAATATTCTTAAACACAAATTTGAAACTCAAAGTCTTCAAAAAAATTGTAGCCTTATCTCTCTAGTTTAATTCGAATCAAGAATCGCCTCATTTCGATTCCCAGATCAAAAGTTATGCTTAAAATACTCTCAGATATTCCTAATCCAAAAACTGCACTCTAATCGGAACTTCCATTCATAATTTGAAGATCTTAGGGGCAAAATTGACATTTCATTTCTTCATATGATTTGTAGCCCCTTGTCTTAATTTTATTTCGCCTTAAGAATCACTTCGATCGGATCTCCACAGATCCCAAATTTCTCGAGATACTGAACTATGTTGGGAAAATTTCCTGACTCACTTTGATTAATTTAATCAACCTTAATTTAATCTAAAAAATTCACAAATTTTTCATGAGGATGTAGATAATTGTCTTAGGAATCCAACTCCGCAAGAATCAACTCAATCGGATGTCGGACGGAAAAGATATGAGCAAAAAAGTGGACAAGGGTCGGATTGGAGGAGGAATTAACAAAAGAATTCAAAAGCGGTCGTCGATAGACTTGGGAGAAACGACGTCGACAAGAAGCAAAGCGCCATGAGACGAGAGGAAAATGTAAAACGACGTCACGGCAAAGGAGACAGAACGCGTCATTGCGACACAGCCAGCAGCAGCAGCGTCTGAAGCGAGGACTCGCTCGCCCTCGCGAAGGCGATGCGTCGCCCTAGCGGCGGCGGCTGGATGCTCTCCATCGCGAGGGCGATGCGTCGCCCTAGCGACGACGATACATCAATTTTCTTTTTTTTTTCCACATGAAAATCCGAAACTTCCAAAATTCATAACTCTTAATCCTGAACTCCAATTGAGACAAAATTTGGTCACTATGGAAAGCTTAAAGGAAGCTCTACAACTTCCATGAAGGACATAAAAATCAATTCGACTTCTAAGGGAGTCCATTTTCCGGTCAAAGATTCTGTCTTTTTCATATTCATGCTAAAACCATAACATAAACTTGTAAAAATCATAACTTATTATTCCTTAATCGAAAAATTCTATACTTTATGTCGAAATAAAGATCAAATCACAATCTTCAACTTTCATGAATGACTTCAAAGCTCAATTTACCTCTAACTATGTAAATTTTCCAGTCAAAGCTTCAGCCATAGCAAAAGTCAACCCTAACACACTTAACCTTTGACTGATCATAACTTTCACTCCCGGTATCGAAAAATTACAAACTTTATGGCCACAGAAAGCTCTTAACATAATCTACAAGTTTCATGTAGACCATTTTCTCAAATTTTGCCTAAATCAAAAGTCAACCCTCTAAGGTCAAAAAGTCAAACTTTTCATATTTTCATATTTTCACACTTTTTCTCTTTATTTCTTGATTTTCAACTTAATTTTCAATTTCTCATCCACTTAAACTTGTATAATCCATACAAATCTATTCAAATTTCAAAATCATCAAACTCTATCAATTCTTTTTTTCTCATCAATTTTTCTTAAAACATAATCACATCTATTACAAACTTCATATGCAAGCTTACTTATTTCATACTTTTTATGTTTCTAAAATTCACTTAAAAATTGGGGTCCAACATTTCTCCCCCTCTTAAAAGAATTTCGTCCTCGAAATTCATACTTGATTAGACACCAAGTAACTTTTTCTTTTACTCTTCGACACTGGTCACACACTTTCTAACTGATTTCTCGTCATACTTATTTTTCACTTATTCAATATCATAGCAAAACACTGTTTCAATTTATCTTATCTCCAAGCAGTCATTCCTTCATCTCACAAAAGTATAATCAATTTCATTTCATCCAAATGCTGTCATTCAATTCAAATCTCAATTTTCATCATCACAAACCTAAAATTCATCAAAGTTCTTGACCCTCATCAATCACTTAAGTAGGTCTTCACATAATTCATAAAAATCCATCTCCATGCTCATCTTTCACTCACAAAGGTATATACAAAATCAAATCATCCTAATTCCTCATGAACTTCAAATCTCAATTTCATGAACAATTTCCTAAAATCAATCAAAATTCTTAACCTCATTCAATCTGTCACTAAATTCAATCTTAATGACCATAATGCCCAAGTATGATCATAATACTGGGCTCTGATACCATAAATGTTGAGACCCGATCCGGGAACCGGATCCCAACCGGAAAACAAACGAAAGGCGAAGGAAACGAAAGCGAATGGAAACGGAAATTTTGCAACGAACTTTCAAATAGGAAAACAAAGCAATCATTAAAGCAAAACGAATATGAAAAATCGGAATACGAATAACAAATCGGAAAACAAAGTGAAAGCAAATCAGAATCGAATTCAAATTGGATAAATCAAACCATATGGCGGAGACAAATCAAAGTAGAACATATTCGACATCCGTGAATAAAATACAAAGACAAAAGCGATCGCGTTGGGAACCTAGACTAATCCAATACGAAAATCCGGTATAATTTTTTTTCTTTTCTTTCTTTCTTTTTCTCATTTCTTACATCTTATACACTTTAATCATCTTTCATGCAAATCATAAATCTCATCCGAAACCATCTAATTCTTATTTTTCTTTCTTTCCAATTTGTTTTCTAACGAAATTTCGGCAGCATAACGGCTGCATTTAACCTAACCCAAACCTGCAAAGGCTCAAATACACTTCTATTTCCAAACACAACTCAGAACCATCGGACTCTCCCGTCCGGAATCCAAAACACCAGCAAACGCACATCTATACCTAACACTTCTATAATTCTCAATTCAAAATACCAATCTCATAATTCAATCAAATTCCCAAATCAGACATACATATATATTCCAAAATTATCCATAATTTCATATACAAATTTCACAATCATTTACAATTGTCGATCTCAAATCTGTATATAATTTCCTAATTCTTATAAATCAACGCAATATACACAATTTCATCCTCTCATAAATCAAAGGAAACGCTTACACCACATTATGGCAATTCAAGCCATATAAATTTTACCAATAATTTCAAATACTTAAAATGCAAATTAAACGAAATCGGACATAAGTCTTGACTTTCTTCCATACGATCTCCTGCTCGAAAACCTGGAGATGGGGATGAAAGGGGGGGTGAGCTCGAAAGCTCATGGATAATATATTTATAAATTGAACAGTAAACAGAAATCTTTTTTTTATAAGCGTTTTGCCAAAAGGGTTTATTTTTCAAACAACGCAACTTTTCATTTCCTAAGATTTGCGCTTTCGGATGTCGGCATTTGTTTCCATTTCGTTCCGTTTTGAATTCGAAAAGAATCCGTTCTTTCGATGTATGCTTTCGATTCTGTTTTCTTCGTATCCGTTCCTATTTTTCGGTTGGGATCCGATTTTTGGATTGGGTCCCAACACATATAACAACTACTTGTGATGCAGTAGGAAGATTATAAACACGCTAATCAAGGCCGAGATAACATCTCAGAGCAATTTCATGATTGTCAAGTGATGGAATATCTCTAAGACTTTAAAAGAACTTGGCATAAGGATTATCTTATAGAACTACCATAATCAATTTTAATGTACTCTTATGAAGTTTATCACATCTTGTAAAAGCCCAGACCGCCCACGAATATTGTCCGCTTTGAGTTGCCCCTCGGGCCCAATCCCTCATAGTTTTGCTCTTCCCACCCCTTGGGAAAATGCGCCTGAGGGGGAGAGGTATCCATACCCTTATAAGGCATACTTCGTTCTCCTCTCCAACCAATATGGGACCCTTAGGGCCCAGCCTAGCTGGTACAACGGTTTGGGTACTGGCTCTGATACCATTTGTAGCTGCCCAGACCACCCACCTACAGATATTGTCTACTTTGAGTTGCCCTTTGGGCCAAACCCCTCACAATTTTGCTCTTTCCACCCCTTGGGAAAACGCGTCTAAGGGGGAGAGGAATAATCTCCCCCTCAAATGTGAACTTCCACATTGGGCTTGGACTCCTCCTTGAGTGAAAGTCTTTTTACTTAACAGCTCGAGTATATGGCATCACCAAGAGCCCTTCTACTCTACTGGTCTAGGCCCACCAGGAGTCTCCTTGGTCTTCTTCATGAGGAACTAACCACGGGATCCGACTATCATTTTCATACTTGTCCCTTTCCAAACCATTGGCTCTAATACCACTTGTATTAGCCCGACTAACCGCCCACGGATATTGTCCGCTTTGAGTTGCCCCTCAGGCAAAACCCCTCACGGTTATTCTCCTGGGAAGTCCTGTAGGAGTAGTGTCCAAAAGAGGCCTACACGTTGGAAAAACAAAACCATGCGAGTGCTTGGCACGAAGGCCTTGGCCCAAAGTAGACAATATCTGGAATCGAGTGGTTTGGGCTGTTACAATTGGTATTAGAGCCAGTACCTAGGCCGATGGACCAGCGAGGACGCTGGGCCTCCATGAGGGAGGGGAGAAATCCCACATCGGCTAGGAAGGAGAACGAAGCACTCCTTATAAGGGTATAGATACCTTCCCCTTGTAAACGCGTTTTCCATACCCCAACGCACCGGATCCCATCAAAACTCCGAAGTTAAATGTGTAGGAAAATCCGGGAGGAACATCACGTGTTCCAAAGAAAAACAAAAATTTTTATTCCGGGACCTTCCGAAACCCAGGATCCCGTGTCGGTATGAAAACCTCAAACCTGAATAGCCAATAGAGACTATCTCTAAAGGTATCCACGCAGAGATCGAAAACCTAACCGAGTCAAACCCTTTGACCCGGGAATAGCTAGTAATGAATAAGAGTCTGCAGACCTACCGTCATCCGAGAGCTTGAGAAAACGTTGGAAAGATGAAGAAGAAGCTTGGAGAAGAAGGCCTCGAATGAAGATGAAGAAGAGAGAAAACACTTTTCCTTAGGTTTTCACAAAACCTTTCTCCTTTTCTTAATCCCACGATGATGCCTTGCCAAAAGCCATTAGAAAAACTCTTTTAAATGACAATAAATGAAAGTGATGACTAAGCTTCCAATGGAAGCTTCCTTCCTTCTTCTCCTCATTCCACGTATAATGCATATATATATAATATTAATTAATTAATTACTTAATTAATTAACATATATATGATTACTAAGAGGTCCATCAATCGGGTCTGCCCCACGGCCATCAGCCCCGATGTCAAACAATGACTCCTAAACCTTTCTTAACAATATTGATGTCGCGATCTCATCGGGACATATCTCAATCCCATTGGGATCCATTTAATCCTAATGCTCTCCATAATTGGAACTCGTCCAATAACTATTTTGCTGATTCTCCGAGTCACTCTTGTCGTGTGACCCTTTAGGTTTCGGTTATGTTGGCCACTTAGATTAACAATTAATCCAGAGCAAGTCATGAGCGGTATCTAGCAACACATCATGACCCCAATTGACCAGAAAGTAATCGGTTTGATGAATTCATCACGAACCGATCACGAACCCTTCCATGTATACCATCAGGTGCAATTAGTCATTTCATCATCCTATACCCCACTTGGTTATGAGTATGGCTAATATGTCAACTCTTACTAGACTAAGTCTAGCCCAAGTGAAATCAGTTCTGTCGAGGACTCATTACTTTATATGTCCATAAAGACACTCTTCATGACATAGTCATGCTCGCCGAGACTTAAAGTAATGATCCCGACAAGAGGGTCAGGTATCTCTTACATTCTCACGTAGTGATGAATCCTTTGTTGGCTACTCAATTACCTTGAATACCTCAAACTGTACCCAAGCACCACCCTATGAGTAACCTCCGAAGGCCACAAGGAATGGAGTCAGTACGTGATCAAGATTCAAGATATCCTTGAGTACCTCAAGTCTAAGGATACTTGCACCATTCTATGATGAGATTATCACCGACATTAAATCCATGTGATGATCTCATGGCAGTCATCCAATGTACTTACTACCACTAGTAAGCATCCATGTGTCAACTCTAAATATCCCATATTTACAGCTTCGAGATCCACCGCTGATCCAATCAAGGAGTATGACATATGCTAATCCGTCCGGATTAATGATGTCCATCTCATTAATCCTATGACTAGGGAGAATTTAGATCTTGACATAATTGCACATGATAGGAATCTCGGATTATGATCACATCATAATTTCCTTCATGCTATGTCATATATCATGGACTTCATTAATTTGATTAAAGATCAATATCAATTCATAAAGAACATCAAATAAATGAAACATGCCTTTCTTTATTTATTCATAAAGTCTCGCATGACTATGAACAAAAGCGCTTAAAGGGATTGCCTTTAGGGCACTACTCTAACAAATCTCCCACTTGACCTAAAGCCAATCGCCTTGGTATCTAATACCATAAGCGAGTACATGAGAATCAAAATTCTTACGTGACAATGGCCCGTCAGCGGATCGTGATATTACGCTCTAGAATCCTCTCGATCGCGACATCACCTCTAGCAATGATCTCTCGAATCAGATGATATCTGCGGAGTACGTGTTTAGATCGTTGGTGAGACCTCGGTTCTTTTGCTTGAGCAATAGCCCCATTGTTGTCACAATACAACTGTATGGGTCCATCACAGCTAGGAACCACACCAAGTTCAGAAATGAACTTCTTGATCCAAATAGCTTCCTTTGCCGCCTCTGATGCAGCAATGTACTCTGCCTCGGTCGTCGAATCAGCAGTTGTCTCTTGTTTGGAACTCTTCCAACTGACCGCTCCGCCGTTTAGCGTGAAAACATAACCTGACTGGGATCTGGAGTCATCCTTGTCGATTGGGAACTGGCATCCGTATGCAGCTCACTGGAGATTTCCATCTCCATATATCAAGAAAACATCCTTAGTCCTTAGTACTTGAGGATATTCTTGATGACTACCCGATGACCCTCACGGGATCCGATTGGTATCTACTGTGACACTCAGAGCATACGATACATCGAGCCTCGTACATAACATAGCATACATGATCGATCCTACTGCAGATGCATACGGGATCTGATCCATGCGCATCCTCTCATCTTGTGTCTTAGGACACATAGATTTCGAGAGTGTTATCCCATGAGTGATGGGAAGAAACCCTCTCTTGGATTGCTCCATGCTAAACCTCTTTAGCATCTTGTCTAGGTACGATGATTGTGAAAGACCAAGCAACCTCGTTGATCTATCTCTATAGATCTTTATCCCAAGGATATAAGTTGCTTCACCAAGGTCCTTCATCGCAAATTGCTTGGACAACCAAATTTTGACTGATTGCAGCATTGAGACATCGTTTCCTAGTAATAGTATGTCATCTACATACAACACAAGGAAAACGATTGCATTCCCATTAACCTTTTTGTACACACAGTGTTCATCCGGATTTTGTGAGAAACCAAACTCTTTGATTGACTCATCAAACGGATGTTCCAACTCTGGATGCTTGCTTCAATCCATAAATGGATTTACGAAGCTTGCATACCTTTTCGCCATCATCGAAGTGAAGCCCTCTGGTTGTGTCATGTACACATCCTCGGCCGATTTTATGAAAGTCGCTTTCACATCTATTTGCCATATCTCATAATCATAATGAGCGGCAATGGCTAGGAGTATTCGAATGGATTTAAGCATTGCTACGGGGCTGAAGGTCTCGTCATAGTCAACTCCTTGTCTTTGACAAAATCCTTTGGCCACAAGCCTTGCTTTGTAGGTAATCACATTACCATCCATGTCGGTTTTCTTCTTGAAAACCCATTTGCACCCTATAGGTTTTATCCTTCGTGCATCAACCAAAGTCCATACATGGTTTATGTACATGGAATCCATTTCGTCTTTCATGGCACAAAGCCATTTTTCTAACTCTGAACTTTTGAGAACCTCTTCATAGGTAGCAGCTCATCATCTTCTATGAGCAATCGTCATTCTGCTCACTTCACGAAATCCGTATCTCTAGGAATAATCGCATCCTACTTGACCTACGAACTTAACTGCAGCGGAAGGTTGAATGTTACTTCATCTGAATGAGTGACGGTCTCGAGTTCAGCATTGATTTGTGCTTGTTTGAGCATCTTGAACTTCTTCAAGTTCGACTTTGCTCCCATGTCTTCTTGCGAAGAAACTCTTTCTCTAAAAGACAGCATGCTTGAAACAAACACCTTTTGTTCCTCAAAGAAGGTGAATTGATATCCCATGGTCTCTTTAGGATATCCTACAAACAAACACTTGTCGACTTTGCTTCAAGCTTATCTCGATGAATCCGCTTCACGTGGCGGGACAACCCCATACTTTCGGATGAGAAAGATAAGGTTTTCTGTTAGTTCACATCGATATGGAGTAACATCAAGCTGTCTTAGAGGGAACTCTGTTTAACAAGTAAGCAATTTGTCTCGGCGATATCCCCAAAACGATTTTGGTAACTGCGAAACCCATCATTGATCGTACCATGTCCAACAAGGTTCGATTTCTCCTTCAACCACCGTTGTCTTGTGGGGTGTAAGGAGGAGTCCACCGAGATAAAATGCCATTATCTACGAGATAATCCTGGCTGTTGGTCTAAGTATTCTCCACCACGATCGGATCGTAATGCCTTGATACTTTTACCAAGCTGGTTTTCTACTTCATTTCTGAATTGTTTGAACTTTTCAAGCGCTTGATTTGTATCTCATCGAATCAAGTACCCATATCGTGAATAATCATCGATAAAGGTAATGAAGTAACGACAACCACTTGGCATGGATGGACATCGGACCGCATACATCTGAATGTATTAGGTCTAATACTCAATCGCTTCGTTCACCTTTCCCTTAAAGGGTAATTTAGTCATCTTGCCTAATAAACAAGATTAGCATGTGTCATATGATTCATAATCGAATGACCCTAAACCGCCACTCTTGTGGAGCTTAGCGATCGTGTCTCATTTATATGGCCAAGTCGACAATGCCATAAGTAAGTTGACTTTAGATTATCTCTTTTATGCCGTTTGGTGTCATTGACATTTAAAATTGGATTAGACATATCTAATATGTAAATACCATTGCACAATGTACCGGTTCCATAAAGCATTCCATTAGAATTGATAGAACAACCATTGCTACTAAAATTCATATGGAATCCAATTTATTTAGACAAGAAATGATAATATATTCTTTGTCAAACGGGTACAAAATAACAATCATCCAATTCGGTACAAGCCCAGTGGGAGAGACAAAACATAGGTTCCTACTACGCTAATCTGCAAAAACTTGCTCTATTTCCAACACGTGGGTCTACTTCTCCTTCATGAGTTGCCCATCGTCACGAGGCCCCGCATATCATTACATATGTGAGCCACAACCAGATCAAATACCCGGATGTTGTGATCGATAGAATAAAGATAACTTCAATGACATACAAACCTGAAGTAGTCGAGGCATCGATGCTTTCTTACGCTTCAACGACTCCAGATAGACTTTGTAATTGCGCCTCAATGGCCATCTTTACCGCATGATGGAAGCAAGTTCCTTTTAGGCGCTTCTTTGGTCTTCTTCTTGATGGCGCCTCCTTTGGTTTCTTTGCCTTCTTCTTCTTTGGGTTCTTCTTCTTCTTGACCCAAAAGATGAAGAAGCAACCACCAACTTGCTTACTATCATTCTTGATAGTGCGCTTTCATTTGTCTTGGCAGATTGATCATTTCGGTATTGTAGTGGATATTTGGTTCATCCGATAGTTTAGCACGAATCGCGCATAAGCGTCGAACAATCCAACGAATTAAGTCTATACTTAATTCATGATCCATTCAAAACCTAAGGCGACCAATCTCTCAATATAGCCATTCATCTTCGAGCGTCTTGCTGCAGATGTCCTGGAGCCATCTTAGTAGTGAAGAGAAACCTTGAGGTTTGAACCTTTCGGACCGGGCTTGCTCGTCAAACGGCTCCTAAGATGAAAAACTATAGTGTGAGCATCCATGGACTCGTCTTCATACGCTCGGTGACATCGACGCAAGCATAATGCAAGTCGCCATGTCACTGTCCTTTAGATGCTTACTATATGCCTTCTGATCATCATCAGAAGCATCGACAGCAGGTGCATCTGGAAGCGGAAAATCTAGGATATATCACAGACTTTCAGATCTGAGAACTATTCTCAGATTCCTTAACCAGTCAAGAAAATTCGGTCCAGTTAACTTGTTGGAATCCATAAGTGAGCGAAGATTCACACTTTGTAAGTACAAGTCGACTTGTACTACTGATAAGTCGACTTGTTCTTGAAAAGTACCGATAAATCGACTTGTACATTCATAAGTCGACTAATTCAAGGGCAGTCTTGTTTATTTGTGCCCTAAAGGCAATCCCTTTAGCGCTTTTATTCACGCGATCGTGTGCGGTGAATGAATAAATAAAGAAAAGGCATAATTCATTAATTTGATGTTCATGAACATTGTTTATGAATTGATTGGATCTTTAATCGATTAATGAAGTCCATGATATATGACATAGCATGAAGGAAATTATGATGTGATCATACTCCGAGATTCCTATCATGTGCAATTATGTCAAGATCTAAATTCTCCTAGTCATAGGATTAATGAGGCTGGACATCATTAATCCGGATAGACTAACACATGTCATATTCCTTGATTGGATCAGCGGTGGATCTCGAAGCGTAAATATGAGATATTTAGAATTGACATGTGGATGCTTACTAAGCGGTAGTAAGTTCATTGGATGACCTGCCATGAGATCATCACATGGATATCTTATCTAGTGTCGTTGATAATCTCATCATAGCAATGGTGCAAGAATCCTTAGACTTGAGGTACTCGAGGATATCTTGAATCTTGATCACCGTGCTTTGACTCCATTCCTTGTTGCCTTCGGAGGTAACTCATAGGGTGGTGCTTGGGTGCGACTTGAGGTATTCAAAGATAATTGAGTAGCCAATAAAGGATTCACCACTCAGATTAGCGGAAGAGATACCCATAGCCTCTTATCAGATCATTACTTGTAAATCTCGGCGAGTGAATATGTCATGAAGAGTGTCTTCATGGACATATAGAGTAATGAGTCTAGGGCGAGATCTGTTATCACTTAGGCTAGACTCGATCTAGTGAGAGTTGACACTTTGACCATACTCATAACCAAGTGGGGTATAGAATGGTGAAAGGACGAATTGCGGTAATTGTCTATGGAAGGGTTTGTGATCCGGTTCGTGATGAATACATCAAACCGATTACTTTCCGTCAATTGGGGGTCATGATGTGTTGCTAGATACGCTCATGACTTGCTCGATTAATTGTTAATCTAAGTGGCCAACATAACCGGAAGCCTAAAGGGTCACACGCTTAAGAGTGTTTCAGAGAATCTGTAAAATAGTAATTGGACAGAGTTCCAATTATGGAGAGCATTAGGATTAAATGGATCCCAATGGGATTAGGATATGTCGATGAGATCGCGACATCAATATTGCTAAGAAAGGTTTTGAAATGTTTGACAAAGATAGGGCCTGATAAGTAGGTAGGACCGACCCCAGTTTGACTGGATTGCTTTAGCAATTATATATATTAATTAATTAAGTAAATAATTAATTAATATATATAAATATATGCCATGTGTACGTTGGATGTGGGAGAAGAGGATAAAGTCATTTGACTTTTCAAAGTTATTAATTTAATCATTTATGAAATGAATGGCCATTAGCTCCACACATGTCATCATCTCATGGTTGGCTTTTTAATTGTTAAAAAGACATAAAAGATGGTTTGGAGAGTGTGGTGGCCGTATGGTTTGCGTGAAGGAGGATAAGAAGTTGAAAGCTTAAAGGTTAAGCTTTGATTTGAAAAGGTTTCATGTTTCTTCTTCTTCTTCATCAAGCACCATAGATTTTCTCTTCTTCCAAGCAAGTCTCCAACGTTTCCTTCAGCTCTCCAGGACAGAGGTAGGGTCTAGCAGCCTTTAATTTGTTCTAGCTATTCCCGGGTCAAAGGGGTTTGACTCGGTTAGGTTTTCTGATCTCTGCGTGGATTACCTTTAGAGATAGTCTCTTTGGCTATTTAGGTTTATGTCTTCATCGGATACCTGGATCCTGGGTTCGGAAGGTCCGGGAACAAAAATTTTGTTTTCCGCTGCCTGTACATGTGATGTACCTCCGGGATTTTCCTACAGTGGTATCGAGGCGTCTGGTATCCCGTGTGAAGCTATAACCTAAGCTAGATCAGAAACCCTAAGTGCTGTTGATGTTGATGCATGTGTACTGCCCAGATTTCGAATTGCTATACAGATAGGTTTTTCGAAAATTTTCTCCCCAGAAATGTTCATAACATGTTATAGAATATGTCTATGAATTTTCAGAATTTATCGATTTGATTTGATATAGTTTTGCTAATTAATTCCCTAAGGTTACAGATGCTGTTTTGTGAAACGATTCTGGAACAGGCAGTAGTATAAAATCGATAATAAATTCTAGAAAAATCGTTTTCTGGATTTTCCTTCACCTACATGTCTCTAAGATGTTTTTTAATGTCTGTGAGCATGGAAATTGGATTTCAAGGTGATTGGATATTTATTCACGAATTTATTCTATGCTATTGGGAATTGCTGTGCTGATGAACACAGATTTTGAATCGGTTTTGTTATTTAGGTTGACTGAGTTTTTGATGGCCTAAAATCCTGAAAACATTCATGTAGCATTTTCTGAACATTTAGTAACCTATATAATTTTATCATGATTTATTGAAATTGTTTCATTGATCATTTCAAGCAATGTACAGAACTGGACAGTTTTTGTGAAAATTGTTGGGACTGTTTTGCTTGGCTTGATTGAGTGTGGTTTTTCAGTTCCAATGCCTTGCACCATTTTTAATGTGATTAAAAATGTGTTATCTTGATGTGGTATGATTTCCAAAGTGAATTGCTTGAAGTTTCTTTTCCAAAAATTTTTGAATGCCGAATTGGTCACATTTGTGTCTCGTTAGTATATTTCATTTTCTTGCTTGTTTTGGCCGTCACAATTTTTGTGACAAGTGCCGGAGTAAATTTGATAATGTATATGCTAGCTAGATATGCTTAGGATGATAATTTGGGTGTTCCTAAATTGTTTGGAAATTAATGAGTTTTGACTCATTTCAAGCTTTTCATATAGTTTGACTATTTAAAGGCATTCATAGTTCGATGAAGTGTTCATTGAGGCATCAAATTTATCAGATATTACCTTAGGTATGTAGGTGTTGTGAATTGGAATTGCATTAATTGAGGAATTAGCCGATTAGAGATTTTAGCAAATTTACGGATAAGTCGACTTGTGCATGAAATAAGCCGACTTGTTCAATTTTAGGATAAATCGACTTGTCTATAGAATAAGTCGACTTGTTCAGATCTCGATTTAAGTCGACTTGTAGTACCTTATAAGTCGACTTGTTCATCGGCAGTGAAATAAGTCGACTTGTGTCATACAAGTCGACTTGTGTGTGAGAAGCATAAGTCGACTTGCATTTGATGAAAGTCGACTTGTGCATCTTCGAGTTGGTTGATGGATGATTATAAGGATTGATTCAATACGATTGATGAAACCTAAATCATTCCATATAGTCTTCGTGACTATAATCCTTAAGCTTGGAGTCTAGAGACCCAAATCCTCCTCGGTATATGAAAACTAATGCCTTCCATTAATATGGTAAGAACGAGTTCTTATAGGGTTGGGTTGTTGAGCTAACCTCAAGCTCACTCTATCTGAATATGTTCAAACCATGAAAATAAGATTTTCGGATTAATGGGTCGGTTTTCCTAGAGCGTTGATTTGTTGAGCTAACCTCAAGGTCAGCGTGGACGGAGGCGAAATTGGGTAGCATATATTAGATGTATGCGCATCAAAGAGTTGATACTGATGAAGTGCACACATCAACAAGTTGATAGCACCGATCGATAGTTGTGTCTAAGATGTAATTGGTATATCGATACCTCCAGAGACATAAGGTGGCTTGTTGAGCTAACCTCGAGGTCATTCTTAATGTCGGTTATCGATGATGCAATTGGTATGACCGATACCTACCGATTGACCTAAGTTGTGGCTTGTTGAGCAAACTCAAGGTCACTCTTAGCAATGTCGGATATCGACCCACTAGGACATTATGTCACTTTGTTTCTTTGGATTAAGTAAAGGGTTATGGATTCTAGGAAACTAGTGGGAGCCATATGCATGTCATGCAAGTCCTTATGATCATGCGAGCATTTCTATTCTATCATTCCTTCTCTCTATCGCGTTTAGGTTGATTGAAGAAGTCTTTCGATGGTGAATATCGCTCTCTATTCGGACTGAATTTTCTTGATTGGCTAAGGACTCGAGAATTGTTCTCGGATCGAGGCAGGATATGTCCTAGATGTTCCACTTCGGATGCACTCTTTGTCGATGCTTCCGATAAGGATCGAAAGCATATAAATAGCTTCTAAAGGACGATGATATGGATACTTGCATTATGCTTGTCTCGATGTCAACGAGCTGCGAAGCGACGACGAGTCCATGGATGCTCACGTTATAGTATCTCATCTTAGGGAGCTGTTTGATGAGTGAGCTTGATGCGAAAGGTTCAAGACCTCAAGGCTTCTCTTCATCACAAAGATGGCTCCGTGGACAAGCTAACATGCGGTATACCACAAGATGAATGGCTATATTGAGAGATTGGTCGTCTTAGGATTTGTAATGGATTATAAGTTAAGTAGAGACTTAATTCGGTTGGATTGTCGATGGTTATTCACGGTTTGTGTTAAACTATCGGATAAACCAAATATCCACAACAATACCGAGGTGATCAATCGCTTCATGACAATGAAAGCTATCAAGATAGATAGCAAGTGCTAATGGTGGATGCTTCTTCTTCTAGTTCAAAGAAGAAAAGGCCAAGAAACCAAAGGAAGTGCCATCAAGGAAAAACCAAAGAAATCGCCCCAAAGGATTTTGCTTTCATAGTGGCAAGACTAGCCACTAGAAGGCTAAACCGTAAAATCTATCTGAGTCATTGAAGCGAAGAAGGCATCGATGCCTCTACTTCTTCAAATATGTTTGTCATTGAGGTTAATACTATTCACGATCCAAACATATCGGTATTTGATACCGGATGTGGCTCATACATATGAAATGATATGTAGGGCCTCGGGGACGATGAAAGCTCATAAAGGAGAATCGACTTTCGTGCGGTAATGAAGCAAGGGTTGCTACATTTGCCGTAAGCACTTATGTCTTGTCACTCCACGGTGAGCTTATATTCAAATTGGATGATTATCATTTGTACCGTTTAAACAAAGAACATATTGTATGTTTTATGTTTAATTAAATTTAGTTTCCATTTGACTTTTAGTAGCAATGGTTGCTATATTAGTTACAACGGAAAGCTCTATAATGCTGGTACATTATGCAATGGAATTGACATATTAGATATGTCATATCCGATTCTCAATGTCAATGGCGCAAAAAGACATAATCGAGATAATTTAAAATCAACTTACTTATGGCATTGTCGACTTGGCCATATAAATGAGACACGCATCGCTAAGCTCCATAAGAGTGGATGTTTAGGGTCATTTGATTATGAATCATATGACACATGCGAATCTTGTTTATTAGGCAAGATGACTAAGTTATCCTTTAAAGGAAAGGGTGAGCAGTGAATGGAATATTAGACCTAATACATTGGATGTATGTGGTCGATGTCCATCCATGCCACAAGTGGTTGTTTTACTTCATTATTTTATCGGTGATTATTCACGATATAGGTATCTGTGTCGATAAGATACAAATCAAACATTTGAATAGTTCAAATAATTGAAATGAAGTAGAAAACTAACTTGGTACAAGTATGAATACATTACGATCGATCGTGGTGGAAAATACTTAGACCAACAGTTTTGGATTATCTCGAGATCATGAGATTTTATCTCGACACTCCACCTTACACGCCACAAAGACAATGGTGTGGCTGAAAGGAAAATCGAACCTTGTTGACATGGTACGATTGATGATAGGTTTTGCACATTTTGGGAATATCGCTCGAGACAATTTGTTTACTTGCTAAAACAGCGAGTTCCATTAAAGACGAGTTGTGGTTACTCCATATGGAGATATGGACTAGCGAAAACCTTATCTTTCTCGTTTGAAAGTTTGAGGTTGTCACCTTACGTGAAGCGGACACGGTCGATTAACTTGATGCAAAGTCGACAAGTGTTTGTTAAATGGAATATCAATTCTACCTTGCTTAGGAACAAAAGTTATTTGTTTCCAAGCTTCTGTTTTCTTAAAGAAATAGTTTCTTTTACAATAAGACAAGTGGGAGCAAAGTTGAACTTGTAGAAGTTCAAGATGCTCGAACAAACACTGAATCAACCGCACGAACTTGAAATCAGTAACTCATGTAGATGAGGTAACAGTTCAACCTTCTATTACACACAATTTCAGGAAAGTAGGATACGACTTGTCCCGAGAGATATGAATTTCGTAAGGAGCGAATGACGATTACTCATACGAGATGATGAGCTGCTACTATGAAGAGGTTACGAAGAGTTCGATGCGGAAAATGGCTTCGTGCCATGAAATCTGAAATGGATTCCATGTAAATAAACCAAGTATGGACTTTGGTTGTTACACTTGAAGGGATAAAACCCACAGGATGCAAAGGGGTTTTCAAGAAGAAAACCAACATGGATAGTAATTTGATTACCTATAAAGCAATGCTTCTGGTTAAAGGATTTCGTCACAGACAAGGAGTTGACTATGACGAAACCTTCAGCCCCGTAGCAATGCTTAAATCCATTAGGATACTCCTAGCCATTGCCGCTCATTATGATTATGAGATATGGCAAATGGATGTGAAGATAGCTTTCCTGAGAGGAAATCTACCCAAGGATGTGTATGACACAACCTGAGGGCTTCACTTCCATCGATGGCGAAATGGTATGCAAGCTTCATAAATCCATTAATGGATTAAAGCAAGCTTCCAGGAGTTGGATTATCCGTTTAGTTGAGTTAATCAAAGAGTTTGATTTCTCACAAAATTCGGATGATCATTGTGTGTATAAGAAGGTTAATGGGACTGCAATCGTATTCCTTGTGTTGTATGTAGATGACATCTTGTTACTCGGAAACGATGTCTCTATCTTTGTCGCTTAAAATTTGGTTGTCCAATCAATTTGCGATGAAAGACCTTGGTGAAGCAACTTATATCCTAGGGATATAGATTTATAGAGATAAATCAAAAGGTTGCTTGGTCTTTCACAATCATCGTATATAGATGAGATGCTAAAGAGGTTTAGCATGGAACAATGCTATGCACAAGGCCCGATGTATCGTATGCTCTAAGTGTTACGAGCAGATACCAATCGGAACCTGGTGAGGGTCACTAGGTGACTGTCAAGAATATCCTCAAGTACTTGCGAAGCACTAAGGATGTTTTCTTGATGTTTGGAGATGGAAATCTCCACATGAACGAGCATTCAGATGCCAGTATCTAATCTGATAAGGATGATTCTGAATCACAATCAAGTTATATACATTCACACTGAATAGCGAGGCGGTCAGTTGGAAAGAGTTCCAAACAAGAGAGGACTGCTGATTCAACAACCGAGGCAGAGTACCTGTCGCATGAGATGTGCAAAGGAAGCAGTTTGGATCAAGAAGTTGATTACTTAACTTGATCTAGTCCCTAGCTGTGGTGGGCCTATAGGATTGTATTATGATACAATGGGGCTAATCTGTGAGCAAAGGAACCAAGGTCTTATCGACGATCCGAACTCGTACTCGCCGATTCGGAGATCATTAGTCGAGATGATATCCCGATCTGAGAGAATTCCACGGAGCAAAGTGTTGCTGTTCCGTTGACAAAGCCATTGTCACAGGAGAATTGTGTTTCTCATGGACTCGCTTATGGTATTAGATACTAAGGCGATTGGCTTTAGGTCAAGTGGGAGATTTGTAAGTACAAGTCGACTTGTACTACTGATAAGTCGACTTGTTCTTGAAAAGTACCGATAAGTCGACTTGTACATTGCATAAGTCGACTAATTCAAGGACGATCTTTGTTTATTTGTGCCCTAAAGGCAATCCCTTTAGCGCGTTTTATTCACGATCATGTATGCGGGTGAATGAATAAATAAAGAAAAGGCATAATTCATTAATTTGATGTTCATGAACATTGTTTATGAATTGATTGGATCTTTAATCAGATTAATGAAGTCCATGATATATGACATAGCATGAAGGAAATTATGATGTGATCATACTCCTGAGATTCCTATCATGTGCAATTATGTCAAGATCTAAATTCTCCTAGTCATAGGATTAATGAGACTGGACATCATTAATCCGGATAGACTAGCACATGTCATATTCCTTGATTGGATCAGCGGTGGATCTCGAAGCTGTAAATATGAGATATTTAGAATTGACATGTGGATGCTTACTAGCGGTAGTAAGTTCATTGGATGACTGCCATGAGATCATCACATGGATATCTTATCTAGTGTCGTTGATAATCTCATCATAGCAATGGTGCAAGTATCCTTAGACTTGAGGTACTCGAGGATATCTTGAATCTTGATCACGTGCTTTGACTCCATTCCTTGTTGCCTTCGGAGGTAACTCATAGGGTGGTGCTTGGGTACACTTGAGGTATTCGAAGATAATTGAGTAGCCAATAAAGGATTCACCACTTGGATTAGCGAGAAGAGATACCCATGGCCTCTTGTCGGGATCATTACTTGTAAATCTCGGCGAGTGAATATGTCATGAAGAGTGTCTTCATGGATATATAGAGTAATGAGTCCTAGGGCGAGATCTGTTATCACTGGGCTAGACTCGATCTAGTGAGTTGACACTTGACCATACTCATAACCAAGTGGGGTATAGGATGGTGAAAGGACAAATTGCACAATAATTGTCTATAGAAGGGTTTGTGATCCGGTTCGTGATGAATACATCAAACCGATTACTTTCCGGTCAATTAGGGGTCATGATGTGTTCTAGATACGCTCATGACTTGCTCATTAATTGTTAATCTAAGTGGCCAACATAACCGAAGCTTAAAGGTCACACGCTTAAGAGTGTTTGAGAGAATCGTAAAATAGTAATTGGACGAGTTCCAATTATAGAAACATTAGATTAAATGGATCCCAATGGGATTAGGATATGTCCCGATGAGATCGCGACATCAATATTGCTAAGAAAGGTTTTGAGTCGTTTCACCATCGGGGTCTGATAGGCGGTAGGACCGACCTCGGTTTGATGGATCTTTAGCAATTATATATATTAATTAATTAAGTAAATAATTAATTAATATATATAAATATATACC